>LZPO01017579.1:36339-47442 GCA_001675575.1 Neotoma lepida | reverse complement strand
TATGATTCAGTGGTACCCCTCCTCCCATCTTAGCTCCTGCTCCCATTCCCTATCCATCTTCTAAAACCACTCCTACCATCAGTCATCAACTTAAGTCTCACTAGAAAGAAGACAGGGGGAAGTTCCAAAAGAGCATTTCACTCTGCCCAATACCTGTGTCAATCATTCCCCAATAGTGGTNTTGAGATTCCTGGGTCAGACTGAGCCAAGTTTGTTTCCATGCACACCCATTACATTTTAGCTGCAGTATTGGCCTCTGAGAGTCTTGATCCTAGTAATCCCCAACCTCAGGAGAGTCTTGCAGTCAGNTTTTCAAACGAGAAGCTCTGGGTCCAGGTCCTGAAAAGATTCTTTTGTGGTTAGTCCAGGGTGTGAGTTGAGCATCTGAATATTTTCTTTAAGGACCCAAAGAAATTCTAATATGCATCCAGTGCTGTTACCAGAATTTTGGAGGGTGATCCCCCTAGAGTTGTCACATGTTACTGNTGAAATTTAGGTCTTAGAGTTCTTAGTCTAGTTAATAAAAGAATTTAAGAATGGACTCAAAAGGAAGCTTAAAGACAATTTTATTTTATATATATATAAATATATGAAATATATTTATGAAATATATGAAATATATATATGAAAAATTCACTAAGTGTGGTGACACACTGTTGGGGATCTCCAGCCTGGGGGAGATCCAAACCCTGCCCTCAGTACGCCAAGCAGCCACTCCCTGGACCTGTCCTTTCCAGATTCCACCCCTCAGAAAGCCTGCCAAGGGTCAGCATCTCCCCTGGAGCTGCTCAAGACCATGCCTACAGTGTATTTAAGACCTGGTCACCAGACCTGCCATGTGGTGATTCCTCTCCTGTCTTCCTGAGAGTCACCTGGGAGTTGCTTTGCTCTGTTTATTAGTCTTGGACTTATTAATTCGGCTTGATTGGCTTATTGCATCAGTTGAGGATACCCAATAACCAGGGATCCAATACTTATCACATACATCTTTAATCCCAGCAGTTGGGAGGCAAAGGCAGGTGGATCTCTGAGTTCGAGGCCAGCCTGGTCTACAGAGTGAGTTCCAGGACATCCAGGCTACACAGAGAAACCCTGTCTTGAAACAAACAAACAAACAAACAAACAAACAAACAAACAAGCTCCTAAGCTCTAAAGCTGGAAATCTGTAAGTCTCCATGGCCACCTGGGGAAGGACACAGAGAGGATGAAGAGACAGGAGGATGAAAAGCCTTTGATTTAGGACAGGAGGATGAAAAGCCTTTGATTTAGGCCAGCATGCAGATCAGCCACATAATGGATAGATGGCCTCGTAATAGATGGACAGCCTCACTGGGAGATGTGCTTTAAAGAAAGAAAGAAGCCTAAGGTGATAGGGAAAGAGCTTAGGACAGACATAGAAAGAAGCAAAGGGAAAGTTACAGGATTTGTGAGTAATTCAGAGACATGAGCAGACTTAGGGAGCTGCCTGGCTGCATCTCTGTAAGTGAGGCAGAGGAATTCTGGGAAGGAAAAGAAAAACCCCATTAAAGGGATCACTTTTCCTCCCTTCTCTTTAGCGTGGCTTACTGTGAACCTGCCTTCCTAAAGGGTGGTCTCTTGGGCAGCCCAACAGGATTTACTCTCAAGGGAGCAGACAAAGGCATGTATCCACGAGTGTGGGATTCCTATCTTTAAGGTGAGAGCACCACCCTCTGCTGTGCCAGCCTGGCTGTTTTTAAACTATGTGCTTCAGCCCAGCAACCACCACACCATCCGAGCTTGTTAGGAATGTGAGTTCTTGCCCTCATCCTGTACCTGCTGAAGCAGAAACCTTAGGGAGAGCCTGGAGACCTGGGGTTTAGCAAGCTCTTACAGAGTAATAGCTCCAAACAGGTGGGGTCTTCTTTTCCCAGACTATGTGGTGGCAATCTTGGATGAACAGAGGGTTATGGGCTTCCTGAATCACAAGGCAGGGGTACTGTAGATTCAATTGTCAGATGATCTGCCTGACTTTTGAAGTGTCTTCCTACCAGGAACCACCAGCTACACCCTTTTCCCTGCTAATGCTTTCTCTGTGTACTGGCAGGGATGTTTCTCCTTAGCACAATCCAGAGGGTCCTGGTTCCTGACTTTCAGCTCTTAAACCCACAGAGAAGTTCTTCCTAATGGCAGATGATAAACTGATGACTTCAACAGCCAGGCAGTCAGTGCAGTGAGTGGAGAAACTGAAGGCAACTGGGGACAATGAGAATGTGCCTATATCTACTTAAAGATATAAAAATTCAGTTAGTTAAACTATGTCCCATGCAAGCAAACCTATGGTTGTGGGTTAGGACAAGGAGGTCAGCTTTAGACTGGATTTATAAAATGATGAGCTAATTTAAAAACAAACTGGGGATGGAGCTCAGTGGTAGAGCATTTGACTGGCATGAGCAAGGCCCTGGGTTCCATATCCAGCACCCTTAAGTATACTAAGACCCCTTGACTAGAGGTGGGTTTTGGTATAGCTGTTTATTTCATTCTCTTTGTGTAGTCAGGATGAACTGGTAGCTTTTGCAAACAATCTTCTAGAATTTATCTTGTGTTAGAATAGAGGCCAGAGAGAGAGTGGGGGGGTTGTTATTAAGGAGTTTAAAATCTAAATGAGACAAAACACACTTAGTCAAAGTGGTGGACTGGAATCCTGTTATTTCCCATTTCCCCAAGGAAAGACTTTGATTTGCAGTGGCTCTTACAGCTGGTGTGTCTAGAGGAAGGCCACAATCTAACCCTGAGGGTTTATAGCAACCTAGGTTTTCAACCTTGGCCTTGGAATAAAATAGGCAACACAATCATCACAGGTCTAAACTGCATTCTGGGCACTCAACTAAGGGAGGGTATCAAGGCAAGCATGGAATCTGGAAGTAGTTCATCAAAGCTGGCTTGTTACCCCTTATTCGGAGCTCAGAAAACCGAAGCGTAGACACAAAAGAATTCACTCAAGGTCATGTAGTCCAACCTCCTGCAGCAGAGCCAGGCCTTGAGCCAAGCATGAAGAACCCTCATCTTCTTTTTGTTTTGCTTTGTTTTTTTTGAGATAGGTTCTAGTGTGTCCCATGCTGGCTTTGAACTTGCTATGTCGCTGAAGATGATTTTGAAGTCCTGATTTTCCTGCCTCTACTTCCTAAGTGTTGGGGTTATCCGATGCCCTAGCCTCTACCCTGAGCTTTCCAGTGAGGACTTTAGTTCATGACTTCATGCACTGCTCCTCCAGCCTTGGCCTTCATTGAACCCGAGTGGACTTTAGTTTACTGCGATCACTGGCAATTTGAATGTATTGACTGTTCTCTAACTGCATCTTTGCAGCTCCGTCTTCCTTGTCCCCATGTTATTGACTCAAAACCCAATTTGCATTTGCAGAGAAAGCAGCAGCGGAGAACCTGGCAGGAGCCTTAATGAAGCCAGGTGGGACACATTTAAACGGGAATGTGTGGAAGTAACTCACAAAGAGCCGAAGCCAGCTGTCAGCAGGCTTAATGAAAGGTTAACAGGAATTCTGCAATGGCTGGCTGGGGAGACTCTTTGTCTCTCTAAAGAAAACAGAAAGCTGAGAAGAGGGCTCCCTGGGTGGACACAAGAGCAGAAGGAGGAAGCCACTTGAAACCACAGGACGGAATCTGGAAACAGAGTTTCATTTAGCTTTGTAAACCTGCTACAGTCTTTAAAGGGAAAAAGAAAATGCCTTGAGTTCTTGTTGCTCTGAGCATCAGAGGACAGCAGGGGGAGGTGTTCCCCAATAAAAGGAATGCTAGTGCTGTATTGAAGCACTAGCCTGGGGAGCCCCGAGATGATTACTCACGGAACAGAAGGTTGGTGGGAGCAAAAAGGCTCTGTTCTGAACTGGCGCACATTCTCCGTATTGGAAATGGACTAGCTGGGCCAGAGGCCCTTCCACTGCTTTCATCTCAAATACTCAGCTGAAGAAACTGAGGCCAACAAAGGAGGCAATGAGTTGCTCTGGGCCAGACAATAAGCAGACTTAAAACTGTGTCCCTTAAACTTTAGTCTGGAAAAGTCATTAACTTGATTCTTGGATACTTTGCAAGTTTATTGATCTGCCTGGTTAATACCGAGCCCCCCCCCCCCATGCCCACTCAAATCCACTAATCCATTATGTTCTATTGGTGTAGCCACACATCTCAACATTTCTTTTCCTAACTACACATCGATGCCTTCTTTCTTAGCACCCTCCTGACCCATGATACACTACTGCTTCCAGAAAGAGGAACTGGAGTGTGCAGGAACATGGTCAGGCTGCTCTGCTGCTCTCTTACCCTCCTGACTGTGGGGCTAATGTGTCCAGGTCTGCTCAGGACTTTTCCAGTTTTAAAAGTTCCAAACCTAGCATGCTGGAGAAGCATCCCCTGACTGGTCCTGGGCAAACACTGATGACTCTTCAGTCTACGTCCACACTAGAGATCCACACTACATCCACAGTAGATCAGTGACAAGCACTCACAGACCTTGCACTTGACTTTCTGATCATGATCACTTTTTCCTGTGACTCTGAAGTTGATGAGATTCAGTGTCTGAACGGACTACTATCAGATCTAGACTCTAGAACCTTCTGGTTTATAAAATGTGGGGCTCAAATCACCTCCTTGGAATGCAGAATCACAAGCCCCACTTTCACCCAATTGGATTAGAGCCTTTAGTGTAACTTGTAAGATCTTCTGCTGACTTATGCATATTAGTTCTATGAGTTCCAGCTGAAGGCATTGATTTTCAAACTTGACCACAATCATCTGGGGGACTTACGAGAGTACTGTCACGTGGCTTTTCCTCTGCGGTCCAGATTTGATTGGCTTGGGGAGACCTGGCTGTCAGGAGTTCTGAAAGTACCAGTGCTTGCAAACCACTGTTCAGACAAAGATAGCTTTGCCCCAGACAGTAATGTCAATTAATCGGGGTAAGGCTTGGCCTGAAGTTGCAAGACTTTGTGTTTTTAGTGCTCCCAAATGATTTTGCTCAAACAAATGATCAATAAATGCTCAGAAAAATCTGAGAGACAAGATAATGACCAATTATTATGAAAGATTCCCATTAAAGTAAGTAAAGCTGGGCCGGGGAGGTGGCCCTGTGAGTGAACTGCCTCCCATACAAACATGAGGAACCGAGTTCGGATCCTAACAACCATATAAAAGCTGCTTCTAATCACAGTACTCTGTAAGCAGAAAGGGCNGGGGGCACTACCAGGGCCAAAACTATGAGCTAAACAAGATGAATTAGTAATCTCTGCACTCAGGGAGAGACTCTGATTCCAAAAATAAGGTGTAGAGTTTGAAAAAGAGACTCAGCATCAACCTCTGGCCTTCATACACACTTGCACACATGTGCCCACTCACAAGCAAGCATTCATACACATATGCATACACACACAAGCAAAAGCCAAGATCTAATACACACACACACACACACACACACACACACACATATATATCTACATATATATTCTAATGTATTAGATCTACCCTCTTATATATAAATATAGTGGAAGACCCTCATTTATGAGCCAATATTGTCTTCATGAGATCGTATTCAGCTGCAAGGAAGAGAACACAAAATTGGTGACCAGTTAGCTAAGACTGGATTGATTTCCTGAAACTAGAAGTTTGAGAATAGGGCCATGCCAGGTTTGCTTTAGCAGCTTCATTGAGTGTAGTCACGATTCTATGACCTTCTTGACTCTTGCCTCATGGTTGCAGGATGGCTGCCACAGCTCAGATATGCTTCACACAAATGCATCACAAGCAAGGAAGGAATGACTCTCTGTAAAAGAGAACTCTCTCACATAAGTTACTAGAAGGTTGTCCCACATGTCTCGTTGTCTGCAACTGGGTAATGTATCCAGTCCTTGGCAAAGTGGTTGACACTGTATGGGCTCATTTACATCCATGAGGCTTTTATCTTCCAGGGTCTGCACCGGGCTACTCAAAACGTAGGCTGGTTAGTGTGGGTGAAACTAGGAGGCTGCTAGATAACCTTGACTTGGCTATATGAAGTCATCCACCAAGAGAGGACTGGTTGGCTCCTATGTGCCAAAGAGCCATGCAGAACTCTGGAGTGTAATGAGAGCAGGAAAGCTCCAGGCCCCGTTCCTAGGCACATTGAAGGCAACAGGATCATTTTCTTTTTAAATCTTTATTCTCTGCTTCACTACTCCAAGTGGTTGGAACATTTATGATGTTCCCAAGGGACAATAAGAGAAAGAAATAGAAGTTCAGAAATTATGTGTATATCTTTTCATGACACTTTTGATATGGGAACATTGTTATGTTTTTGAGAATGTAGCTTTCTCTTTCTCAGAGAGTGAGGACTCCAGAAATTCATTGGTCTTCAAAGCTGCCCAGACCCCAGGGTTTTCAGGTTCTCATCCCATGGATTCCAAGAATGAAATTCATGGACCACAAAGGATATATTTAAGAGAGAAGTTTATTATAGTTAAAAGGAGAGAGAGAGAGAGAGAGAGAGAGAGAGAGAGAGAGAGAGAATGTACAAGTGCAGGTACACAGAGCTCTTGTCTATCAGGAAGGGTCCCAGGAAATAGGGTATCATCAAGCCATTAGTCTGGGGATTTTAAAGCACTTTTGACAGAAAGTAAAGTGAGGAATGGGGAGACCAATGGCCCTCAGTCCATTTGGATCAGTCAGGTGTCCAGGTGCCTCCTCTGGGTTTCAGCACTTTAGGAAGAAGGGCTCACTTAGGAAGTAACAAAGAATCAGGAACAGAATGCTCTTCTGACATTTCTGTTCTCCAGCAAGGACATTCTTGGAACAGTACTTTGGAATCTCCATGACCAGCTTCAATTTCCTGTCCTCACTAATCTGAAGTCATACTTTTGATGTGTCATAAGTCATTGGCTGAGGGGGCTAAAAGTTTAGACTGAGAAGGGCAAGGAAAATTCCAGCAAGAATTTTTAGTAGGGACAGAGTGGGAGAGCAAGGAAAGAGATACCATGATAGAGGGAGACATCAAGGGAACAGGGAGAAACAGGGTGCTAGGGAAGTTCCTAGGAATCCACAAGGATGACCCTACCTTAGACTACTAGCAATAGTGGAGAGGGTGCCTGAACTGNCCTACTTTGGTAATCAGATTGGTGAGTACCCTAACTGTCATCATAGAGCCTCCATCCAGTAACTGATATAAGCAGATGCAGAGATCCACAGCCAAGNACCAAGTCGAGCTCCAGGAGTCCAGTCAAAGAGAGAGAAGAGGGATTCTATGAGCAAGGGGCATCAAGATCATAATGGGGAAACATACAGAGACAACCAAACCAAACTAGTGGGAACTCATGAACTGTGGACCAATAGCGATGGAGCCTCCATGAGACTGGACTGGGCCCTTTGCATGGGTGAGACAGTTGTTTATCTTGACCTGCTTAAGGGGCCACCAGCAGTGGGATCAGGATCCGTCCCTGGTGCATGAGCGGGCTTTTTGGAGCCCACTGCCTATGGTGGGACACCTTACACAGCCTTGGTTCAGGGGGAGGGGCTTGGACCTGCCTCAGCTAAATGTAACAGACTCTACTGACTCCCCTTGCCTTGGAGGGGAGGCCTTGCCTTGGAGGAGGTGGGAATGGGATAGGTTGGGGGGAAAGTCTAGGGGGCCAAGAGGAGGGAGGAGAGGGGCATCTGTGGTTGGTATGTAAAATTAGAAGCTCTGCCGAGAGTAGGTGGTTTTATCAAATCACAAAGTTGGAAGACTGGAAACTCCCCTTCCCCTTCTATTTCTGTGCTGCCTGGTGTCTAAGCATTTTCAAACCTGTCAGGCAGTGTCAAAAAAAGGATGGAGCCTTGTTTTATTTAGGGTGGGGAGGGTGATGGAAACATGCCATAGAAGCAAAGCAACTACCTGTGGTTCTACAGTAGCAAAAATCAAGCATCTTGAGTCCTCCATCCAACAGACCAATATCGCCTCTGTGGGATGCTTGTGTGTCTAGNTCTGTCCTTTCTTATCATAACACTGTCAAGCACCATCACTAGTATTATTTGAGCACTTAAAGTAAACCAGGCACTTCTCTAAGCTGTGGGGGTCTCTGAAAACACCGCAGCCAGCAGAGTGTCAGTCTGCAGAGGCAAGAAGGAAGTCCCATTTAACATGACTCGGTAGCTGGTGTTGGTTCAAACTTCGAGAGTCTGACATCAGGGAGTTTATTAGGCATATTTAAGCACAGCACAATTTGGGGAAAAGTTTCCTGGTGATAACTCAATCCCATGTGTACAACAAGCTTAAGACATGATTGCATTGAAACTCTTCGTGATATACATGAGACTTCATCCATAAAGATGTGTTCTATAGATTCACTGAGTGTGACATTTAAGGGTCTAGGGGAGGATCTGGTATGGTTTTGGTCATATAGATAGTACAAAGATTACTACCTCTACTCCCAAACTTCTGAGCAGAAAACAGGTCTCCCTTTGAAGACACAACCCTGCGTGTTTAACATTTCTTGTTCCCATAGTGCTTATCTGTGAGCACAAGGACCTTATGTCACCTACATTACTGTTTTATTTTTGTAGTGGTGATAGCAAAGCCAGGGCCTGGCACATGTGAGGCATCATACACTCCATCACTGAGCTACATTTCTACTCCATGATTTCATTTCCTCCTTTGAAGTAGTTGGTGGTTTCATTCTATTTATTTGACAAACGAAGAACTAGGAGCTGAGAACAGATGCCTAGTTGGCCCACAGCCAAGCTGGAATTCAAACTCTGGTGTTGTGCTACCTNGCAGGGCTTTACTCCTGAGCCTCTTCAGTTATGTGAAGGTACATCTATCTCCATGCCTGCTGCAGCAGTGCCTGTCATCCTAGCTGCTTGGGAGGCTGGGACAGGAGGCTTACAAGTTCTAGGCCAGCCAGGAAAACTTGGTAGATGTGGTCTCAAACTAAAATAAAAAAAAAATGGGTATAGAGTCATATAGTAGTAGAGTGCTTATGGAGGGAGGCTCTGGGTTTAACCTCCAGTAAAAAGAAAATAAAAAAAGGAAAGAAAGAAGAGAGAGAGAAACCTTGATAATCTTTTAGTGACACCATTCCTGTCATGCAGAAGGTGGGAATGACCACTCAACCCTGAGTTTTAGGGTTCTTCCACTCCTCTTTAGTCACCTTAGTTAGATGACTTGATTTTCTTTATCCCTAGCTTTTCTAAATACTTCCAACCTAGGGGCTGGGGGAGTGGTGAAGAGCACAATGCTAGGAGGATCTAGGGGCTCCTGGGCCTTACACTCTTGAGGANAGTCAAGCTTTCTTACCTCCACATAAGGTAAGTTCACTTTCCTCCAAGTGAGGCCATAGATTTTGATACAGAGAAGGGGTGGTAAAATTGAACATTTGAATTCTGATACAAACTTAGCTGCCTTTGGCTTTGAAAATTATACCTTGAAAGACTTCACACAAAAAGGCGGCCAGGGAAATGGAGCAGTTGGTAAACTAATTGCATGTACACATGGGGACCTGAGTTCTATCCCCAGCACTCAAGGAAAAAGCTGGGCAAGTCAGCAAGCATTTGTAATCTCAGTGCTGGAGGGTGGAAACAGGTGGGCCCCAGAGACTAGTCTGCATACAGAGACTAGTCTCCTTGATGAACTCTGGGTTCAGCGAGGGATCCTTTCACAACAAAACAAAACAAAATGTCAGGGTAGATAGCAGCTGAAGAAAAACCCAGAGGTTGAACTTTGGTCTCCACATGTATGTGAACACATATGTACACATGCACACACTACACTAAATCTAGAGCAAGAGGGGATGGACTGGAATCCACTCCCCTGAAGAGTCTCTTAGCGGGCAATCCTCCTGCCTGGCCTTGTCTTTATTCTGTCTTTTAACCTCTGTTTCCACCTTCTGCTCTATTCCTCCATTTCTCTTCTCTCCTCCCTCAGGGATGAATAATGTCTTATCTCCCTTCCACAGCCCCATCAACAGCAGCACCCTATCATGTTCTTGCCTCCTGATTCAGGTTGCTTCCTCATCCTTTTAATCTGTTCTTCTGTGCTTTGGCTTTCAATCTCCTCCTAGACTTAATCTCAGGCAATGTATTCCCTGAGATCAGAGGAAATGCCTGAAGGAGATGACAAAGGCTGCAGACACCTTCTGGGTAGGGGATCAAAATGATTAGAAAAGACAGTAAAGTCTTGCTTCACCACAATTCCCTTTGTTTTCCATAGTGAATGAAATTTCTCAATTAGCCAAAGACTCAACATCAACTACTGGTACAGCCACAATTACCCTTTTAAAGTCTGATGTTGAAAATGTTTGCTGCATGTCAGCATACAGATAGGACATAGAACTTGGAGTCAAACTGGCCTAGATCCTGAAGAGACCTTTGCCCAGCTGGGTGGCCCTAGAGAGTTGCTTCTTTTCCTTTGGCTCTGTTTTCATCATTTCCAATGGATATGCAGAAGGATACTGTTACTCTCTGAATAAGTAAGTCATGGATGGAGTGATACTGACAAGGCTGTCAGTATAGTACCTGGTCCAGGCAGGGATTCATGATGAGCAGGTGTCTCTGTTAGCCACCTGGAATCATCAGTACATGTTTATTGATGTTTGGTGATAGGAGCTATGTGGCTTCCCCGAGGGAACGGGTGCACCTGCTGTGCTTGGAGAATAGGACAGTTGGACCTGGATGTGAGGGTCTATCTCAGAAGCTGAGTTCATGTCCATTAATCTGTAGTCTCATACATTTGAGAATCCTAGGATCATATGGGAAGCACATATCTGGGCCTGGCCCTCAGAGGTGCTGGTTTGATGAACCTGGGAAGGNACAGTGCAACCTGCATTTGTGACAACTTTATCTACTAGAGCTCTGACACAAAGGTCAGAGGAGTGCAATCTGAGATGCCAGCTCACAGTGCTTATGCCAGCCATACTCATCCCTGACCACGATCATCTTTCTATCCTTTCCTGAGTTTTTATTAGCTTTTGGGTCCTGTGCCTAGCCCAATTTAACTCTTTCTTGTCCCACTATGTCAACCCTGGGGTTTGTACCCTCTTCATCTCTCATCTCTGGTTCTTCCCCTCACCTGTGGCTTCTGGCTTATAGCTAAGTTTCTGGAATATTCCTACCTTCACTGATTCCATCCTAA
>LZPO01017579.1:10925-30840 GCA_001675575.1 Neotoma lepida | reverse complement strand
CTCAGGTTGTCAGGCTTGGTAGCAAGAGCCTTTAACTCCTGTGACATCTTGTTGGCCTCAGTAACTTTTTTAAAGAAAAATATTTATTATGTGTATATTGGTGTGTCTGTGGGTGCACCATGCCTCAACATACATGTGCAGATCAGAGAATGACTCACAGGAGTAAGTTTTCTCCTTCCACTGTGTGGGTCCTAAGGGACTGAACTCAAGTTGAGGGCCTTGGCAACAAGAGCCTTCCCAGCTGAGGCATCTCATTTGTCCTGGGTATAGATACATGGGGTGGGAGTGTAAAGGTGTGGTGAACTCCTAGAAGTAGAATTGGTGGATCAAAGTGTATGTTTACCTAAAATCTTGACAGACTGTTCCTGGTTTTGTCTTAGATTGTACTAGACAGTGGTTTACCAAAGTCTCTCACTGATGGCCCCTAGGCTTCTATCACTTGGCTTACAGTTCCATGATACAGCCAAAACAGTTCAGTTGTGCAGATAGCCCTTCCAGATTGGGAAATACTTAGAAGGTAAGTGTTCTGAGTTCTAGACTTAGCTTTGTTGTTTAGTGTTTTCTTTAGTTCTGGGTGTGGTAATTTTTAATTACTTTGTTAACCCTTTGATTTGTAACAATATCTTGATTATAGGAGCCAGGGGATGTGGAGGATTGCTACAAAACAGTGTCATCTGGACATAACTGGGATGCGACACTCATGAGCCTCAACAGCTGTGGCTGCCTGTATAGGCCTTGCACACAGTCACANAGTCAGCATTCCAGCTTGGATGGAGAAAGTGCTCACAAAGTCCCACCCCTAGGTGAGGAGCTACAGGATGGTTGTGGAGGGANGGAGAGTCAGGTTTCTTCAGGAATGAGCCTTCTGGTGGGTTGCCCGTGCTCCAGTGGTCAGCCCTACACCCATGTGCTTGTGGGCAACACTAATTGGACTCAGTAGGTTATAGAATAATGATAATGATAATAACAATAACAACAAATATAGTAGAAGAAGAGGACATGAGTTTGAGAGGGGGAATTGGAGGCCATCCAAGAGGAGTTGGAGAGGGGAGGAAGGGGTAGATATAATGAAAATGTATTGTAGTCATGTAGGAAATCCTCAAAAAAAATTCTGGTGTTTTATTTTAGCAGTAGGCTCATTAGCCCAGATTACCCAGAGGGCATTAGCAGAACTGGTTGCCCTGAAAATGCATGTTTCCTAAGGAGCTTTGGTAAAACTAATCTTTATCAAATTTATNAAGGAAACCATCTTCTTCAAAGCAGAGATAAACAGGACAAACAGTAATATGATACATTTGTCCCTCACTATCTGTGGGGAGTGGCTCCAATAGAATCCACTAGAATCAGAGGATACTCAAGTCCCTTATAGAAAATGGTGTCGTATTTGCATATAACCTCTGCATATTCTCGAAATATCTTAAGCCTTCAGTCGNTCNCATGGAAGAGAATGGCCAGCCTGTAGAATGGGTAAGGAGAGGAANGCTGTCTGAAGGGTTGGGCTTGAAGACATCCTAATATATATTCTTTGCTTCCCCAAAGCTTTTAAACTGTTTTGAGTTGGGTATGGCCCCCAGAGCCTTGAGGCACCCAGCACCTTGCACATGCTAGGAAAGTTCTCTACTACTGAGCTCTACCCCGTTCCCTCCAAAGTCCTTTATTTTGTCTGGATCTGTTCATCTCCAGGGTAAATGCAGATGTGACACACCAGGCAGAGGACTTTATGAGCTGGCCATAAATTCACGCCTATTATTAGGTAGACTCCAGTGAATTTGGTAACGTCAAAGGGGCTCTCATAACACTAGATTGTCCATCCTTCAGGGTCAAGTGAGACAGAAGTGATTCATACCTCGGCAGGGGAGGCCTTTTACGTGCAGACATTCATAATGCTTAATCTTGGAATGAATTACTTATAGAGAGTTGGATTATTCACTTTGGACTAAATTAAGTTATCTCATTTACACAAAACAAGGTTCCCTGACAAGATGTGCATCACAGCCGGAGCTGATTAATGAGTTTCTTTGTCGGGATGAATTATCGATTAGACCTTTGTATCATCTGCCTGGGAGACGATGGAAAGTGATTTGATTTAAAAGATTTTTAAGTATTCAGACATCTACATAAATGAAGTTTTGAGTACTGTGCTTTTAGCTCTCCATACTTAATCATCCTGTGAATATTTATGAAAACTCAATCTGAGTTTATATCACAGTGTTGAGCTATTTTTAGATCAAAATAAGTAATATTCTCCATCTGTGGATTGAAATGTTTTTCCCCCCTTTGGTAGTTATAATTATATATGGTTTAGGTCCAGATGTTTATTTTTTAAAGTAGGAAAATTTCCTTTCAAATCAAATGAAATGCCAAGTACTTAACCGTGATGACTTANATTTCTACNAGGTGTTTAATTCTGCAAAGTGTTTCCACCCCAATTTCCGCAGTGCATAATAGTTAATTAGCATTTAGGATGTGCTGAGTACTTTGCTGGGGATGTTTTGTAGCAATATCATTCAATTCTTACAAAATGCTACAAACTAGCTACTATTAATATCCCTGTTTTATGAATGAAGAAACTGAAGTTAGAATGATAGCTAGCTTTCTCAGAGCCCCAAGAAGCCAGAATTTAAGACACGCATGCTTTTACCTGGAACCNAAGCCTTTGACCTNTATTCTAAACAACCTCTGCAAATCTCATGGCATTAAGAATTTTAATACAGCCACCTGCATAGCAATGTGGGATTCTACCAGCGGTTTTAAGAAGTTACTGTATTATTGTCNCCATTCTTCAGGAGAGGAAAGTAAGACANAGACATAAAAATGACATGACAGGGGTCACACTGCTTTATATTGGTCATAAAATAACTTTATCACCNCATGACATTAAAGTATTATCTCCAATTAGATAGCTTTCACTAAGGCAAAGAAGCCTTTGAGTCCCTTTGTAGTTCTTCACAGGTCTAACGGAAATTGAAAGTTTTTTTTTATTACAATAAATAGTGTAAAAAAAAAAGAAAAACAAAGTATTTATTTTATTTTCTCTAAATCAGACTCTTTTCCTACAAACTGGTGGACTAGAGAGAAATAACTTTTACTCAATTTGGGAGGCTTTCTTCCCATCCCTGGGGGACACTTCAAAGTTTTAGCAGCCAGGAAGTAGGGGAAAACATGTTCATTTTCACAGAATCTCTACCAAGCCTCAGTTATGGAGGAATTTGGCAAAGATATCTGGTACTTATGTAGAAAGATTGGCTCATAAATATTTATACAGATGGAATACCCGATCGCTAGAATCAAGCCCACTGACTGGTTCCCCAAGCAGACGTTCTCTCTGAGATCGGAATCTCTCTTTCTCTCTGTCTGTCTGTCTGTCTGTCTGTCTCTCTGTGTGTATGTGTGTGCATGTGTGTGTGTGTGTGTGTGTGTGTGTGTGTGTGTGTGTGTGTGTGTGTGTGTGTGTGTGTGTGTGTGTGTGTGTGTGTGTTCCTGTAGAGACCACAGGAGGCATCAGGTGTCCTGCTTTGAACTCAGGTCCTCATGTTTGAACAGCAAGTTCTCCTACCCACTGAGCCATCTCTTCAGCCCTCTGAGTGTGTCTCTAAAGCACCACTCTGGAGAAGGCCAGGACAGCTTCAACTCCTCTTCACTCTTGAGCCATCTGCTCTTTTGTTCCCCTTTCTTCTGGCTAAAAGGCACTTCCCTCTTTCTACTCTTCCTGTCACACCCCATCCCCATCCCAAGCTTCTCACAAAGATAAGATTCTAGAGCAAAACTGGACAGCAAAGACCTGGTGATATCATGCCCTTGACTTTGTATCAAGAATTCCAAGGGGAATGGGAGGGTGAATGTTCTAGTCTCTGGTCTAGGGGTCACAGCCAGTCAGGAAGAAAACATCNTGCACTCAAGACATCATCTTGCCTCATAGTGCTTTCTCTTCTGAGTAGGGAACCAGCAACACAGTTACAGCTGAGCTCTCTTCTTGCCTGNACCACGGATATTTAAGTTCAAGAGATATTCTTTAAAAGGATGTCAACCAACCCAGGAGATACCGAACAGTGGTCCTGGGCTTGGTGAATGAATAAAACCCACAAAGCCCTTCTGAAGAAGAGGGGGTGCTGTGGGGATTAAGGACAAAGAAGTGTCTAGAACAGAGATCTGTAATCCTAAAACTGAGAGAATTTTCTAGAGATTGGGAGGAATGTATGAGTTGCTGTGGAAGCAACTGTTTTTTTCCTGGTAGAGGTTTTTCAAACACAGACTGAGAGATGACCTGTCAGTATACTGTAATTTATATTTAAGTATAATTTGGGATACTTGATCTTGATTTTGTGTATGGTGCTAGGGTTCGAACATAGGCTTGGGTACATGCTAGACAGATGCTCTGCCACTGAGTCACACTCCTCAACTAAGACACTTGACATTTAAGGAGAATTTTTATCCTGGGATTCCTGAGTGTGTGAAAGAGTGGGTCTCTCTATAGCTGTTCCTTGTGCCCTTTCCTGGNCTCTTTTCCCTCTGTTTTATCCTGTTCCAATTTGTTTGTTTCTGCTTTATATTATGTTCTATTTTATTTAAAAAAGAAATGTTTGTATCTCATCTGGTGTACCCTTTTGTAACCTTTAANTCTCATGGTAGGTAGGTAGTAAAAGAACACAACCAATAGTGGGTTTTGGTTATCCTTTATTGGTCTGGGGAGGGAGCACTTTGATATGGATTCAGGCTTTCTAATGGGGTATAGTACATGCCTGCCCTTTGGGAAATGTGTGATAAATGCCAGAACTACAATGTGTGTTTCCTCTGTTGCATGTGATGATCTATTTAGTTACCATCTGACTAGGTAAAAAGAAAAACAGTACATATATTTTATAAAACGAAGGTATAAATATATAACTTTTTGAATCATGAACCAATACCTCTTCACTGGTCAAATCAATATGTAGGTTTATTTTTATTTTTATTTATTTTTTTTTTTGGAGAAGGAAAAAAAAACAGAGTGGGGGTGGTGGGAATAATCAGATGGGCTTACAGCCTGCGGAGGTTGTGGACGATTAAGATAGTTCATTCTACACGATGACAGCAGATAAGCTATTTGTATAAACTGACACTCTGAGTTTATTATCCTTCCTTCTGAGAAGGAACTTGACTGTCTGGTGAAAGCTCAGCTGTCCCAGGCAGCTGTTTCTTTAGAGCTGCTCAGTGGATTCATTTAGGAATGTCCAGGGGAAAAATAGCCAGCTGTCTTCAACGCAAGCAAAAGGTCTTCTGCGGAGGGATCTTGTCCAATCCAGTGTTTAGCAGAAGGACTAGACTGTAGAGCAGTGTTCTNGACCTGTGGTTTGCGACCCCTTTGGGGTCCACATATCAGATATCCTGAATGAAGTAGCAACAAAATAATGTTATGGTTGGGGGTCTCCACAGCATGANGAGCTGNATTGAAGGGTCGCAGCACCAGAAAGGTTGTGAACCACTGCTGTACGGTATTTTAATCTGTGATCTGGAGACATCACAGAAGAGTCCATTCTTCTCACGGATGGAACTGCAGACTGTCATGGCTACCCAGGAGGCTTCTCAAATGAAGGTCTAGTTCCAAAGTGTCTGGATGACATGGGGGGAAAGTGTGGTCTGAAAAGGACCAGCAACTTGCTAGCTATCTGAAGGCTTGGCGCCTCAGCCTGGAGCTGAGCCTTCCTGCTGCCCACAGTGAAGCCAGGTGTCCTGCCTTTTTGCAAGGGTGTTTTCTCTGAGCATGGGTGTCGGGCCGCCATTTGAGAAAATGATGATTCTTGAACACTTTGTAAGGTAGATTGAGAAGGGAGACTCTTCCCTCATTATCTGTATCCAGTGCAGCAAATAAGTCTCACCCATCACTGCTACTCAATATTGGAAGTACTCAAAGTGTTTATGCCTGTGAACCTGTCCTTCCGCCCAGCCCCAGGGCACTCTTGTTAAAACAGATGCGCCATCCCGTGTCTCTAACAAGCTTCCAGCTGATACTACAACACTAGCCTGGCTTGCTGCCGTTTGGGGAAGGGGAGCTGTAATGACAACATAGGTCCTGGTTCTAGCCTTCCTTGGCCATTCCCAGGCAGCGTTGCCTCTGCTTCTCAATGACCTACACCTGATAGACTCCATTGAGGTAGGCCCGCACAGATCTAGTTACAGGGAGAAGGAGGCCAGNGAAGCCGCTGCCAGGCTTCCTTCTTTCCTGCATAGAGATTGTGGTCCAGGTCAGAGTTTGGGACTAAGTCTAGAGGATCCAGGGAAGGTTATTTGGCAGCTGCTTCTGTCTGAAATGACTCCTACTGCTCTGAACTTCAAGTCTCTCCGACACCAAGGCGTACTGATGCCCAGCCAGTGGAATTAGAGTAAGTTCCAAGAGAGAGGCTTTGGGGTCTTCCTCANTGCTTCATAAATTCAAATTGAGTCTGTCAGACCTTCACACTGTGAATGCTTTGCTTTCCTCCCTCTGCCCTCCAGAGTCTCCAAAGAAACCCAGTTTGCACCCTAGAGAAGTCATTATCCATGTGCAATTCATAATTCATTATTTAACCTTGGTGGACGGCAGGAAAGGCAGTTTTGAACAGCCCTGCTGGAATAAGAATCATAGGGTTAATAATCTCTGCTCTTTGTAAGTAATTGGAAAAAATGGTATCCTGGTAACGAGACATTAGCAGAAATGAGGTGGTTTTTTTTTTTTTTAATCAGTTTCTATAGGATATAAAATGGTAAGGAGTGACTAGAATAATTTCGTCGTGAGTCTCTTTCCCCTTGATTCACACATCACTGGGATGAGCAACTGCTTTCTGAGGTTGACCTTCTATAATTTGAGAATCTCTGTTTCTCTACTAGAGCTGTTGGTAACAATACCAGCATATAGAGCCCATTTCTGGGTTCCCAAGCTGGACTGTGATTCATACTGCTTCATGCCTGGCTGCTTCAGTTAACAATGGGCAGGGGCTGTACCTGTCAACGGCTGTGGATCTATCTGCCTTGCTGGTTTCAGGTGTCAGATGAGGCTCAGCTGTGTGGAGAATCTGCATGTTCTAAATTGGTCAATGATAAAGATTGTGTTTCCCAGTATCTATAACTCTGGGGTTTTAAGAATGGGGAGAAAGAGGAAGGAAGCTCTGGNTTCCTTGGTGCTAGATGTGAGGGGGTGTCAGAGAAAGTGAGTCAAGTGTGAGCAGCGGTGTCTCTTGTTCAGTCTTTTAGAAATATTTATTAGGAGGGAGATATTTCTCTCCATCTGTGGACCGTGAGGACAAGGGAGAACTNGGCAATAATCTTGACAGGGGAATGAAAATGAAGTGTGCAAGTGAGAGACTGGCCCAGAGGAGGAACACAGTGCAAAGGACTGGGAATGAAGGCGAGCTCTCTCCTACTTCAGGAGAGCACAATTCTTGCATCTAGAGACAGACGCCACAGGGTGGCAGACTACCCCCAACAACTGGCCGGCTGAACTATTGCTGACTCCACTAACTGAAAAGTGCAGAGCTGTTTCTAGACGTGGCTGACTGACCAGGGCTGCTTCCAAGAGCCATTTTCTCTTGCTTTCTAACCGCTCCCCCCAAGCAGTTTGATTGCATGTATTAGTTAATTAGTTAATCTCATTTCCATGATAAAATTCCTGAAAGAAGCAAGAACCTAGAGTGCAAGAATTTCTCTTGGCTCATAGCTGGAGAATGTACCGTCCACCCTGTTGGGAGGGTATGGTGGGGTTCATGGCTATTGGAGTGCGTGGGGGAGGACTCCTCACATCTTGGGAGGTGAGGAAGGGAGGACAGAGAGAGCCAGGTTGTTCTGGGGCCGGGGGAATAACCCTTAAAATCCACCCCTCGATGACCCACTTCTGGTAAAACTTTC
Organism: Neotoma lepida; assembly: GCA_001675575.1. NCBI lineage: Eukaryota > Metazoa > Chordata > Mammalia > Rodentia > Cricetidae > Neotoma > Neotoma lepida. The sequence continues at coordinate 22,983 of LZPO01017579.1, read as the reverse complement.
ACCCTATGGTTTCCACAGCCTCCTCAAGCAGTGACACCCCTTAGGGACCAAGTGTTCAGACACATATGCCCATGTGGGATACTTTACCACCACAGCTGTGTGTTTGGTTGAATGACTGAATCAACTATAGTTTCAATACTGCTATTTTTTTTCCTGTTTCCTATCTAATTAAAAGCAGTGTGAGCCTAAAGGAAATTTGATGAATTTAACCCAGTTCTCAGAATATTTGCAACTGCCGAGTAGCCATTTCCCCTCTCATGTCTTGATGGCATTTAGAAGTCATTGTGTTCAAGCCAGAGTTGTACCTTACTGTCTATCCTCACANGGCTTTGCTGCATTTGTGTCTTATATCATGGCTGCCTGGTCTGCTTCAGGTCCTCATAAACACCTGCCTGTACTATTGCAGTGGCCTCTTAACAGATCTTTCTGCCCAGGACATTTCCCACTGTGGTGTTAGTAGGGACAAATAGTTCCAGAGAACTTTCTAAATCAAAACTTCAAGTAAAGCCNCTCCTTGTTCCAAAACTCTCGACGGCTCATTTTGCCTGGAGGAGTGCCATTACTGGTGCTTAGCTGGTGTTTAGATGGGCTCTGAGAGTGTGGTCCCCACCCCGCCACCCAACCCTGCCTAGCCCTTTCCTAGGCTTAGTTCTGATCATTTCCCTGAGCAGCTTCTATGCTGAAAAAAGTCTCAGATGCAGATTGTCCACAATGCCCTTCCGCTGTTGTCAACACATCTTCATCTTGTTTTGTTTATTCACTTATTTCTATACTTAATCTCTCTCTCACTGTGTGTGTGTGTATGTGTGTGTGTGTGTGTGTGTGTGTGTGAATGTGTGAGGCGGATGGGGAGGAGGAGAGGGAGAGGGAAGGGAAGGGGGAGAGGGAGAGGGAGAAGAGAGGGAGAGGGAAAACAACCTTGTGTGTTAGTTTTCACCCTCCATCTTGTTGGTCACTGAGTCTCTCTTGTTATTCCCAGCTGAGTGTGGGAGCCTAGGCCACACTTGAACTTCTGAGAGTTCTCCTATCTTTATCTACCTCTGCCTTATATGAAATCTGGGATTACAGACATGAGTGCTACTCTATCTGCCTTTGTATGGGTTGCAGAGATCTCAAATCAGGTCATCAGGGTCCTAAGGCAAGTGATTTACCCANTGAACCATATGCCCAACTCCTTTTCATTCTTAATGCAAAATAGTTTTAAAACCAACCCCACATCTGTCTCAAACCAGATGACAGCATGTTCAAGCAAACTATCGATGTACCAAGAGCATGTTCACGAATACTGCTCGGCCTCAGAGGGGAAGTAATTGAGTTGAGTATGAGTTGCATTGATTTTTGTCTGTGCACTTCTTTGATTTGCTGCCAAGTTTGGTTTTGTCGTTTTCCACCAGCAGAGAGTTTCACTTTGCTATTGTGCTTTGCAGGCAGAAGGGAGGGTAGATTGGAAGGCTAGGAAGNGGTACGTTTCTCCGCTGCATGACTCTATCAACGATAAAACCAGATTTATAATTCAATCACACCTAGACCTTTCTCTCTGTGTGTTTTACATTTTCCCATTGGAGCAACTGATATTTATATGCAGAGTAATTTAAAATAGTTATGACTAGCTTTAAGGCGTACCAGGTAATTTTATTTTCAGGATTTTTTTTTTCCCTTTACCTTTTGTGATGGATTGCTATTTTTACTCCTCTTGTTAACAGTAAATTTCACCATGCTNTTTTCTTGTTTGCAACAAATAGTCATTGAAAAATAAACTTAGTTAAACATTTTAGGTAGCTCTTAGCTTTCCAGAAGGAAGGGGAACTGGGTATGGTAGTATACGCCTATACTCAGGATTCAGAGAACTCGGACCAGGAGGATCATGAGTGTGAAGCCAGCAGGAGAGGGAGAGGAGGAGGAGAGNAAGGAGGAGACAGAGGAGAAGAAGGAGGCAGAGAAGGAGGGATAGGAGAGCTGGNGAGAACACTTTTGTATTTACATGCCAACATTTAAAGAACNCAAGGAAGTTTCTTCGATTTGCAGGGGGATTCTGAATGGAAAGAGCTTTTGGAACTGGAAACACACATTGACTCACTTTTGGCAAGGGAAGAGGAGGGAGGCAGACTATTGGTTTTGTCGTTTATTAATATAAATGAATATAATATTACAGGGAAATTCAGTGGCTCCTAATAAGCTCCTAGTATCCCTACTGAAAATGTGAAAAAATCAAAACCTGCTCTCCCATTGCCATGGATTCTCTTAACGGCGCACACAGTTTTTCTTTTCCCTGATGACTGTCAGCCATAAATGAGCATCTCTGTGGAGTTGTACTTACTGTTTTAAATATATTTGGCTAACGAGTATCCCAATTCAGGACTTTAGCTTTGACTTTTGTTCATAGTGTGTTAAACTTCTGAGTCAATCCACTAGTCCTATCTTTAATATCCTTATGCAGAAAAGGTTTCTTTTTGGAACATGAAGGAGCCTTGCTATTAAAATGCTGTGTGGTCTTCCAGAACTCTGAGAGAGACTGAGCATCACTTGCTCATTGATCATGTGGCTTNTCTGAAGCACATCGTGGAAGAGGCAGATGTGTGAAAAGAGGCTCCCAAGTCTCTGCAAATGTCCAAGAACATAGAGTCTGGAAGGTTCTGTCCCTTTTCACCTTCGGAAAAAATTGATGGGTCAGACATGTGTGAGCGTGAGATGATGTCACGGCAGTTTTCTCTCTTTGTTACATGACTTTGCTGTCTCAGGACAGTTCAACACAGACATAACCTCAAATGGAGTGCTTTTTAAAAAATCATACCTGTTTATCTTTTCCATTAGCACTTAATAGTAGGCACTACATCTAGGGAGTTACAATAGGAAAGTTANGAGCAGAATTAGCCACAGCATTTTATTACTGCTACAAACATGCTCACCTCCTGTTAAGTAGTAGAAGCATGTGAGGGAAGCAAGGAGTGAGAAGACACACATTGACCAATCAGGGCTATAAATACCGCAGANGACAGGATTTTATGGGTTAGGTGGTTTCTGGAGCAGCTGCACATACTTGATCTCTGTTTTCTGGGTATACTCCCACTAACTCATCTCTGCAGCTGGAGAAGCAATGCCACCAATGCCATCATTGATTCAGTTAGGCTGTTCCTTGTCCAGTAACAAATACAAATGTGATGAGTTATTTGTAATGAAGACCTCCATGAATCTGAAGTAAGCTGCTCAGTAGAGTTAAGAGCACTATGTGTGTAATGAGATTATAGTTGGCAGGCAGTGTTGGTCTTCANATTTATAGCTTGCTCCTAGTTTTATAATGGTTCTAAGTTATATAATTGAAACACGCAGATCTCAGAGATGAAGTAAGGTAATATCAAGGTCACTAGAACTAAATGCTACCAACATGCAAACTGTGCTGCTTCAGAACCACCTGTAGCCCTGATTTGCTTATGTGACCTTGGGAAATTGTATCACATGTCTGAACCTCAGTGAAGCCATGATTAAAAGAAGTTTAATTCCAAGGCAATATTGGACCTCTTCATATGACTACAGGAGATGCCTGTGACAGTGATGGTAGACCGCACTGCCAACATGCAGAAGGCAGTAAATGCTGTCAGTGCAGTGGGTGTTCAAGTCCTGAGAATTATCTAGTAGACTAATAGCATTGTGGTGTTCTTGGCATGTATTGTAGTTGTAAGGAATAAACGTGTTCATGAGAAGTGGGCNGAAGGGGAGGAAACAAGAAACTATTGCTAGTGAATTTCTTCTACTAGTTTTAATTATTAAATTAATTAAGGCAGGATCTCAGGTAGCCCAGGCTGGTCTCAAATGTGTTATGTAGCCGAGGATGGCTTTGATCTTCCGGTCCTCCTGCCTTAACCTCTGACATACTGAGATTATAAACGTGAACCACCACACACAGTTTCTCGGGTGCNGGGAATGGAACTCAGGGCTTGAACTCAGGACTTGAACTCAGGGCTTGAGGGTGCCACTAGACAACCTAGCTATCCCTGCTCCCCTTTATTTTCATTTTAGTACATTACTTTTATAGATTAGGAGGAAAATAACACTTTGAATCAGCTCTGGAGTTCCTGGTTGGCCATTGTGGCTTCTGAGACATTTGGAGATGTTCTTTTCCTATTTTCTTATTTCAAGAAGCACCTGGGCTGGGCGGTGGTGGCGCATACCTTTAATCCCAGCACTCGGGAGGCAGAGGCAGGAGGATCTCTGTGAGTTCAAGGCCAGCCTGGGCTACCGAGTGAGTTCCAGGAAAGGCGCAAAGCTACACAGAGAAACTCTGTCTTGAAAAACCAAAAAAAAGAGAAGCACCTGGGGTTCCTTCCTTCATGAATAGCTGTGCTACAAGGCAAAGCATCCCTTTCCCTGTGGCTTGTCCATGTTTGGATGGCAGAGGCTGCCCAATAGCAGGGCTCAGTGAACACAGTGTAAATAGCAAACTCCTGCTCTGCATGTGGCTGAGGGATTAATATTCCCAGAACAAAGTCAAATAATGCTCTGTGAAAACAGATACCTTGGCCCCAGAGTAGCAGACTCAAATAATGTTCATCTTCGTGTGTGTGTGTGTGTGTGTGTGTGTGTGTGTAAGAACTGAACAGTGAGTTAAGCACAGGGATCAGAAAGTGGGGAAATCCTGCTGGGCAAAGCCCGCTACTGGAGTTCACAGATAGGAAGATGGAGGACCTGCTGGAGATCACATGTTACGTTTGTAGCTAGGCCACACTACAGCTACTAGGGTGTAGAGTGCCCTAGTTATGTGTTAGATCTGTCTCAGGATTCTCCTGAGCAAAAACCAGTTACAGGTACAGGCTCACATGTCTACTAGCCAGCAGGTTATTAGGAATTTCTTTGGTGTAGACTGAAGACTAAACTGTATGGGCTTTTAGCTATCATGAACCCCAAACACATCCAGGCAGACAAACAAGAAGAAAACAAACAAACAAGTAAGTCTATTAGTGTGTAGAAGGGAGAGTTCCTGAAAAAGAGTAGTTCTCAATAAGCCTTTGAATACAAGTTTGTGTGGCATATTTTTGGGTTTGTTTGTTTTTGAGACAGGGTCTGTCTACATAGCACTGGCTGTCTTGGAACTATGTAGATCAGACTGTCCTCAAACTCACAAAGCTCTGCCTGCCTCTACCCCCTGACTGCAGCATCATGGAATGGTGTGCCTTTAGAGCAGTGAGAGGACAAAGGAAAAGGACTTGGAGTCTGTAGGAACCAGGGATGGGAGGAGGACAACAAATGGCAGAGAGAGGTTAGTCAGGAAAGTTCAGCAGTGTTGATATCTCAGGTACAGAGCCGAGGATGAGGCTGTCTGTAGTGTGTAACCTGGGTATTCCCCTGCAGAAGAGAAGAAGCCTAGGATAGCTCCTGTCTTTGCAAATCTGTGCTCTAGAGAAGATTAGAGAAGGAAGCCGGGGAACTGGCATACATTTGTTTCTTCTTGTATTCAGCTAAATAATCCCTCCTATTTGGAGAGTGATTCAGGGCATTCTCCCACACTGGCTAGCTGCTGTCAGTTGTGGAGTTATCTACCCCCTCTGTGGTTGCTGAATTGGAGGCTATTATATTTCTCAGGACTCTTTTGCTTATGAATGGCAGAAGTTTAACAGCCAAAGCAGCAATGTTTATTGGTGTAGCTAATCAGGAAAGGTGAAAGGTACATGGGTTGCAGGACTTGGAGTAGACCATCAAGTCCCTGGTCTCACTTCATTTCTCTTCACACTGAGTTGCCACTTTAACTCAGGGGTTGGTGCACTTTAAAAAAAATTTTTTTAAAAAGGACCAGATAATAAATACTTTTAGATTTTCAAGCTAGGTTCTGGCTATTATGAATAATGCTGCTATGAACATAGTTGAGCAAGTATCCTTGTGGTATGATTGAGCATCCCTTGGGTATATGCCCAAGAGTGATATGGGGGGCGGGTCTTAAGGTAGCTTGATTCCCAATTTTCTGAGAAACTGCCATACTAATTTCCAAAGTGGCTGTACAAGTTTGCACTCCTACCAACAGTGGAGGAGTGTTCCCCTTGCTCCACANCCTCTCAAGCCAGAGAACTCCTTGTGGCAACCACAGATGNTCCTGACTTGTGAGGGTTTTGTCCCAATCAACCTGTGGTAAGTTGAGAAATGCCTTGNTGATTTATGATATTANTGTATATCACCTACTGAACACAGCTTATCAACTCCATGTACTATAGAATATGGGTCATTTCTGATAGTGGGGCTGCCTGGCAGTGGCTCTGTTCAGCATCTTGCGGGGTGGGATCAGACTGTCTGTCACTGGCTTAGAAAAAGATTAAAGCTCAAACCTGGAAGTATGGTTTCTACTAAATTTTTGGCTTTCCAACCATCAGGAAGTTGAGTCCTTGACAAGTTGGGTACTTTCTGAAACAAAACCTACTGCTATATTGTGAGGCCAGCCATAGTATGTAGATAAACCACTGTGCAGTATCACAATAAAGCTCGATTTATGAAAACAGGTAATGCCTTTGAACTCAGCTCACAGTCTGAGGTTTGGTNACTCCTGGCNCCACTCATTTCCTTGCTTCCAGTCTTAACACACTTCCAGGCCATTTGGTACACTAGAGCCAGAGTGGCCCCTTTTNAGGATCTTTTGGAATGTGTCACCCCCTTGCACTACCATCCACCAGGCCAGCTCCAAATTAGCATGCAAGGCCNTGGATGGTCTGGTCCTTGCCTACCTCTTGGATTCATATGGCCTTCCTCTCCTCANTAATGCATGTCTGCTGACTTTTCTTGGGACTTTCACAACTCTGTCCTGCCTGAGGACATTACACCTCAGTTTGTAATGTTCTCCGTTTCTTTGTTCCTTATTCTTCAGTTATGAGCTAAGTAGAACTTTTTATTGAAGACATCTGCAATGAATCTATCTAAATTGGGCAAGGTCCCTTCAAGAGGGTCTATATTAACACTTTTTTAAAATCCTAGGGCATTTACCATAAAGTGTGATTATTACCTCTTTCGTCTCTTCTTTGTCTTTTTGTTAGATTACAACTTGCAGCAGAGCAGACTCATATGTTTGGATCACCAATCTGTTCTAGAGGTCTGCAAGGATATTAGTTAATTGAACATACTCAAGATTGGAAATAAGTGTTGTTCTGTAGCTTAATCTTGCCTGACTTGAGATTCAAAACAGNGACTGTTCTGCTGATAGGAACTGGGGTCTTTTAGGCTGCCTAGGGTTGCTCTCTCTCATCTGGAAGGTCTCTGCAATTTGGGTTGACTTTTAGAACTATTTCAAATGTACAGGAAAAGACATCTATGTGTCCACCATCCAGATATTTGCTATCAGATTCTTCCTGTATTATAAATATTATAAGTTAAAAAGTTTTAAGCATTTATATGTTAAAAAAAGTTAAAGCTCCAAAGCTACACAGAGAAACCCTGTCTCGAAAAACCAAAAAAAAAAAAAAAAAAAAAAGTTAAAGCTGTGGCGGGGCTATTAGCCCAGCTGGTAGAATGCTAGCCTAGTATGTATGAGTCCTGGGTTTGATCCCCAGCAGTGCATCAATTGAGTGTGGTGTTGCGTGCCTGCAATCCTAAGACTCTGGAAGTAGAGGCAGGAAGTTCAGAAGTTCAAGGTCATTCTCAGCTACATCGTGAGTTTGAGTCCAGCCTGAACTATTAGACCTTANCTAACAACAGCAACAAATGCCTCCACTCTCACCTCCATGCAAGTAAACAAAAATGAGGNTATTTATTTTCTTCTCAGGCTTTGTTCTCTAGGATTAAATTGTGTCTGAGAAAATCCTGGTAGAGAAAGANCACATCTTCTCCGGCACGTGTTTTCCAAGGTNACNCTCTNGCTTCTGTCATCTTCGCATCATAATTAATGACGATGAGTTAATGAGTTAACTTCTGTCCCTTTCCCAATAAGGATGTGAAGCCAGATCATAACCGGGTACAGTTGCCTTGCTTTGGGTGCATGTCAGTGTCATTGTAAGGAAGGAGTAGTTTGCTCCAAATCAAATCTGAGGAGATAGACTCAAATCAAACATAAAATTTAACTGAGTTTTCTTATAGGCAAGGTAGAAAAAAAAAAACCATGGCCACCTTTCATGGTCTCATAAAAGCAAACACGCTGCTTCAGGAGACAACTGTTTCCATCTTCCATATAAAAGTAAACACTCATTTATCTCCTGTGTTTGCTCAGCATTTCCCCATCATCTCTGTGAGCAGCCTTCAACCTCCCTGCCTAATGGAGCCCCACTTTTTATCTCTCCATCCTCACAATGCAGAGTCAGGGTAAAGCTCTCTGATTGGCCCCTGTTCCGTCCTTTGCCCTGGGTGCCTGAGATCTGTAGGAGGTTACTGTGTGTTCCTGATGTAATGGTAGGAGGTGATTTTTAAGACATCAGATCCTTAAGCCTCACAAAGCCTGCCTGAGCTGTAAGAGGTCAATATTTAATATTCTCCTCATTTTAACAGATGGCAGAGTAAATTGCTCCGCAGATGTGGCCCTCACAACTCAGAAGCCAGTGTCGGAGATTCTGATAAGCCTTCGGCTGTCAGTCCTAAGGTTTCTGCCTGTGGCTGGGGCACCTTAGATAAACTTTATAAACTGCTGTGTACTGGGAGAAAACCCTTTTATCCCTGGCAATCTCTTTTGTTAATTATGTGTGTGTGTGTGTGTAAGTGTGTGTGTGTGTGTGTGGGATACAAATGTATGCAGGTGCACATGTGTGTGCATATGTAGAGAGGCTAGGAGCTGTCCTCCTTGTATTTTGAGGCAGGGTCTCTCACTGGGACTTGGGCTTGCCTATTAGGCTAGGCTGACTGGCTGGCCAACATGCCCCAGGAATCTACTTGCATCTATTTACTTCTTCAACTCTGGGATTACAAGTGTACACCAACATGTCCAGTCCTTTAGTACTTTTTACATGGATGCTAGGGATTCAACTCATGTCCTCATGCATGCACAGCAAACTCTTTACCAACTGAGCCATCTGCTTTGTCTTATCAGAGGGAGTCTTAAGAGGATTCTGCCTTTTTGTCTGACATCTTAGCGAGGCTGCAGTGGTTGTCACTGCTCTCTGAGCTTTGCCATGTCACCCAAGTATGACAAGAAAGATGCCCTAAAGTTGGTCAAGAAAGACAAAGACCCAGTAAGCAAGTCTGGGGATAAGGCCTCAAAGAAATGGCCCAAAGACTAAGTTCAGGACAAGCTTCACCACCTAGTCCTGTTTGACAAAGCTATGCATGACCAACTCTGTTATTGAATTAAAAAAAAAAGAGGACCCCAATATAACACAGTGGCAAAAAGCTATGTTTAAGTCTCATTTACCAGTGACCAGCTTCATGACTGTGGGCTGGTTATTTGACTTCTCTGTGCTTCAGCTTTCTGAGCTTTACACTAGGGATTTTGATAGCATCACCTAAATCAGTTTTGAGAAATAAGCGAGAAAACACACCTAAATACAATGCACAGGTCTGGCACAGTGAAAGTCCTCATAAATGTTAGTTGTTACTTGAAAACCTTGGAAGCAAAGCTCCTTTACTTGGAGGCTGCCTGATATTTATCTTTGTCCCCTGAAACCAAACCAATTGTGCTCCATATTACTTACTTTCCTGTGATAAAACACNGTGATTAGGAGTTTATATAGATGAGTTTATTGGTGCTTATGGTTCCAGAGGGTTAAGGGTTCATCATGGCAGGGGAGCCTGATGGAAAGCAGCAGGGATGGCAGCTGGAGCAGGGAGCTGAGAGCTCATATCGTGAACCGCAAGGATGAAGTAGAGAAAGCAAACAGAAGCCTGCCAACAGTNACATACTTCCTCCAGCAAGGCCACACCTCCTAAACCTACCCATATAGTTCCATCAACTGCATGAGACTTTGGGGGATATCTCATTTATACCCACATACCCCAGAGCATTTTCATAGAACCCCTAGAACTTAAATATAGAAACATTAGACCTANTTTCCCTCTGGGGTTTTCAGGTTCCTTGATTTCTGGGGACTTAAAGGCTTGTCTTTCATAATAAATTGTAAAAGACTTGAGCAGGGAATTGCCTGGCCAATCTAAGGAATCCTGACCCTGACTTTTCTCACAGTCCCAAGTTCCCCTTCCTGAGTATGTGGGGCTCACAGGTTAGAGATTCCAATCCCTTTATTGCTGTTCAGCTTGTGAGAAGATGCCCCAGGGGTACCTTGTCTTTTCGAACCCCTCTACTGTCTCCAAGTTTTGAGTAAAGGGAAACTTGGGGCTCAGATGGGGCTTCTTGTGGCCAGCTGTCCTTGTGCCAATAGAGGTCTGTGTCCTCTGAAAGTGAGGAAATGACTTTCTGCAAACTCATCATTGCTATGATATCAGATGGCCCAGATTTCCTCCTGGGTGTCCTTGAAGCTGCTGAGAAAGCTCATCTGCCATCCACCCAGTGTTTTATGTTGTTCTTTCTTCTTTACAAAAGTCCAACACCATGTGACACCCTCTGGCAAGCTGACAGCAACATCCAACTTCTTGCTTTGCACTCTTGGTTCACTGACTGATTGACATTCTGGCTTCAATCAGGAGTAGCCTTGGAGGGCCCAATCCATCATCCCCTGCTCCACCAAGAACCAGGAGGTTCTCTATGGCACTGGGCTCTTGGGTTCTGTCTGACTGACTTAGTCTTTTCCTTCTCACAGTTTTTAACTACATGTCAGTGTGTAGCCTTAAGTCACCTTGGGTTGTTNGTGTTCCTGAGGTATCCTTCAAGGATGCCAAGACATCTTATATTGATGAAAGTTGATTTGCATCAGCAGGTTTAATAGGGATGCTGGACATGTTGGATTTCCTGGGGAATTCTATTAAGCTGATGTGGCAGATTATTTCCTATGAACCAACCTGCCTCTCCACAAAACATGCTGTCTGATGNTTGAGAGTCAGTCCTGAGGCTTCTGTGGTTTATCACTGCCTCTTACAGTGTATGTGGAGGAAATCTAGGGAAATATTTGGTGGCTCTTCTTGGTACATGAATCTACATCTCAAACAGGGCTTTGCCCTTAGCACACAAGAAAGGACAGAGACACAGGACTGGGAGAATAATGGGATACTTGTTTGAAGAGGGGGACATCCCAGCTCCGCCATCATCATTATTTTTAATTTAAAATTAGATTGCAAAATAATAGGTTTCCAAATGGGGTTTTGATACATATTTCATTCTGGTTGAATCTCCCCTGCTCCCTGCTCATCTCCCTCCCTTTCCTTCCCTTTCACCCCTGTCACTACCCTCTTCCAGTTCTCTCCATTATCTTCCCCATCCCTTCCTTGACAGCCTTTTTTTTTAATTCTTATTTTTTTTTAGCAGTCAGAGGGGACTCCTTTTTAGTTTCCTGGCCTTTATCCATATTTTCTCCCCCTAGAATATACATACTTAGGCCTCCTGGCTGCTTCACCAGGAGAGACTCACTTGGCAGGAGTTCTTTCTCTGGGCTTGGTCTCATTATCCATGGAATGGGAGGTGCTAACTGGAGGGTGGGTGGGAAGGGCCAATCAAGTGGCATACTTAGCTTACAGCTGGTCTTTAGAAAGTGCTCAATCAATATCTGTTCCTCAGGGTCCTATATGTATTCAGAAAGAGAGAATGAAATACAAAGACCATTTGAGAGAAAAAAAAACAAGGCATACCAAGAATAAAATTTAAAAAGTGGTTTTCTCATCCATGTAATTGTCTTGATCATTGATACTCTAACATCTATTCGCCCCCAAATGATCTACATATGTGATTATGCTGTTAATCAATTTGAGAATAGTGCTTTTCGTTTAGGAACCAAGTGATCCAATCCTGGCCATGAAGACAAGAAGAGAAGCTTCTAGTATTAGTCAAGGTGCTCTAAAGGAACAGAACTGATGCAGTGGATGTATACATTTAAGGGATGCAGCCTGGATTCTCCATCAATGGTGGAGAGAGGGTCTGAGGATCTGGTAGCTGTCCAGGGAAGTTATCAGAAGGGAGATCGGGAATCTGTGAGTTTGTAGGCAACTGGCTCAAAGTGTGGCTGGCCTGGGAAGCCCAGAACTTGTGGTCAGCTTCTGGAGTGAGGGCAATCTAGTCAAG
>LZPO01017578.1:104563-115112 GCA_001675575.1 Neotoma lepida | reverse complement strand
ACTGTCAGATGTCAAGTAAAGTATTTTAATCAGTCACCTGAGATTTTTCTCAAGAGATTCTATGCCTGATATCATACCATTAAATTTTTATTACACTGAAATTACCTCTTGCAACTGGGGTTGTTAACCAAAGGAAACCAGGAATGAAACCTTGGTATGCACTTGGCTTATAGTAATAGCCTGACTTGCACTTACGTTGCCCTTATGTTAAGTGTGGTAACCCCCCTACAGTAAGTAGAAAAATAAAGCCTAGCACTTATAGTATGGCAGGGGATCATTTAATGCTTCCTCCATGAAGTGTAGCGAGTCAGCGAAAAACTTTTACTCCAGTTGGGATTGAAATAATTATGGTGGCTGATATGAAGTAAGCTCGGGTATCTAATGTATACTATTATTCCCAGAGAAAAAGGTGCCTTGTTTATGAAAATAAGCCATGCAGCTCTGACATGGGAATGTACAGTCATGTGGCCCAGTGTTGAACAACTGTAAGCATTACAGACCCAAGAGGAAAACATCACACACAATGCATTTAGTTTCTTCCCCTTGTAAGATAAACAGAACACTGATATTATTCTCTTCTCCATGTAAAGAAGAAACTGAAAACTTCAGTCACTAGCTTGAGAGAATATATGTAATAAAACTTAAAACTGTAGGTCTTTGTATTTCATTTTGTTCTTGTGGGAGACAATGTTCACTTTTAGTCCACACTGCCTTGGAACACACTAAGTAGGCCAGGATGGTCTCAGACTGGTTAGTCCTCTTGCCTTGGTCTCCCTAGTGCTGGAATATCAGGCATGCAGTACCACATCTGGTTCCTTTACTCTAGTAAACATAGGCCTTTACTCTAATACTCACAAGCCACAATGCTTGTAGTATTACATTACCAAGCTTTCAGTGTGAATGTGGTAAGGGCCCAAGTCAGTCAACTGTCGAATATATTCATAGAGTTCTCATGTGCTAATAATCTCTGTTAGACTCTATAGATAATTTTTTTAAAGATAGAAATTGTGACATCTCATTGTCTGGCTAAATGATTTCTGTCTTTGCACTTGTGGTGAGCTGGCAGACAATAGAAGACAGTAATATCTTTTACAAATGGTTACCTAATCCTGGCACCTGGCATCATGTATCTGTGTGTAATAATACCTTTCTGTTCACACTCCAGTACTCATCCCACATTGTATGCCCACAGCTCGAATGAAAACACCAATCCCATGAGCCACCCATGTGAAAAGAAGACACATGTTCCTATTATCTACAATATATGTACATCCCATCTTGGTGGTAGGAATTCTCGGTGGTCTAGTTCTTATCTGACTTACCGTGTTTAGTCAGAAAACAACCTTTAGTCAATCAATAAAGAAACAAATAAGCAAAATATTTCTTCACTGAATTCCATTCCTAATTGATACAGTTCAAAATAGGTCACTAATCTAATCAGGAATCTTAAAGAATTAGTTGTATTTCTATCAAAAGTCAGGAAAGCAATAGTTATTGCACATATAATGAATGAATGGTTGAACAAATTAATGCTGGCATTAGCTCCTGAATCTACTATTAAACACCAGAACATCTTCACATCAAGCTAGTTCAGCTGATGCTGGGTCTAATACTAAACACCAGCACGGTCTTCACTCTGTGCTAGTTCAGCCACTCAGATATTAAATCACACCATACTCACCCTTATTCTACCCATGGAAAGATTCCAGTCTTGTTTACAGACACAGTCTGTCTTTCTTCCTCTTCTTATGTTTTGTTTTCCCCACCCCCAACAGGGTTTCTCTGTGTAGCCCTGGCTGTCCTGGAACTCTTTCTGTGTAGCCCAAGCTGGCCTGCTCCTGTCTCTCAAGTGCTGGCATCAAAGGTGTGCACCACCACTTCCCAGTCTCTTTTCTCTTAATTTTATAAAATAATAGGCATTTTATCTGTAGTTGTCTATAGAATTGAGATTATCAATTAAACCTCAGTAGTTCAATTTACTGTACTGGTCAAATATAAATTATAATTTTTCAAAGCAATAATAGACAACAGAGGCTAATGTATACTCAGCCATACTGAACACACTGAATTTGATTTAGATAATTCATAAAGCACTTCTTATTTTTGCAGTACTTCAACAACACATATAAAAAATAATCACTGTGTGCTCTGAATGAATGCATTTCCTGCAGTTTTTCACGAACTGGATTCTGCATACGTGGGAATCTGTGGTATGATTTTGGCTCTACTGTACATGATTCCATGAAACTAAGTGACTTCATTAATCCTTCTGATTCTGGGTTAGCTCTCTGTAGAAGGCAGACAATATCAGTACCAATCTTGAAGCCTTCAGTATAAAGATTCAGAGAAATCACTAATTTAAAGGGATAGCGTGGAGAACAGCTTACAGTAAAGATAGTAAAGGTGAGGTACAGGCAAGTTATTATCTTGAATCCTACTTGCTTTTCTTCTAAATAAGTGGTATTAGTCTCTTGTATTTCCTGATATTTGAAGGTTTTTGATTTCTCAAGTCATTCTCCAGTACATTTAATTTACATTTCTGAGCTAAGCTTGACATTCTGTCTCTGTAATCATCCACCCATCCCTGGTACCTTTAGCCTTCTTGGGACATGACTTCTGATCAGGCTGCTCATTCACAGGCTTCATCTTGCCATCAAAAGTCATTTCCAAATTCATGCCAAGAATGAGAAACTGAAGCAGTCAAGGACCTCAACCAACTGCCGGTGGGTGAGCTTCTGGTGCAGTTTAAATAGCTCCTCTTATCTAGCAGAGGATGACTCAACCATCGCAGGAGGAAGGGGAGACTTTGCTTCATATTGGAAAGTTGGCTAACACGAATTCTTAGGTTGTGTCTGTTGTGGGTGGGGAGAATGGTAATTCCAGTCCTGTATCATGACCTTTAACTAAGAAAAAGGCAGCAGGGAAAAATGCACTGTCCATGACAATTATAGGAAAGACGCTGTAGACTTATCAGATAAGGGCTTGAAACTCAAAGGAAGCACATACTTCAAGCTAGGTTTGTAGAAAGGAATGTAACTTCATGGTCCACATTTATCTGTTTGCTGATTCACTGAAGCAGATTGTCACTATATAGTATCTTTTTGTAAGAAGTACATTTTACATTTTATTGCTTTAATTGGCAATTAGAGATGTAACATAAATCATGTAAGATTCCCATTTCTGGCCATGGTCTCCTGAGGACTCAGTAGGTGAAGTCTTGTATACAGTGACTTTAAACAACAGTCTGAGCCCACTGGAACTAAATAGAGTTAAGGTTTTGGATCTTGCCCTGGGTCTGTCATCTTGGGGAAACACTTATATCGAATCTATATATTTGTCTGTGATTTGAGGATAATGTATATTTGATAGGGTTTCAATAGCCAGGTGTAGTGGCATAAGCCTTTAATTTTAGCACTTACAGTGGGGGGTACAGAGCCAGGTGGGTCTCCATGGCCAGCCTGGTCTATAATACTGAGTTCTAGGCCAGCAAAGGTATCATAGTGAGCCCGGTCTCAATTTTGTTTTTTAAATGATAATGTTTCAATAGTAACTTAAGTGATATTGTGAAAAAAATGACAAGCTTTGTAGTTGGGGCATAAAACTCAGAAATAATAGTTAACACTACTATTGTTATATCCAGGATAGTTAAGTTGACCAGAAAAGGGTATGTTTTAGTTTGACCAATGCTTCCTGGGCTTTTTATACCTATGCTGTCCATTGATAGAATCTTCACCTGTTTGTCCATCATAAAAAGATACATCTCTTTGAAATTATTTATATTATTTAACCTGTGTGTGTGTGTGTGTGTGTGTGTGTATTTGCTTGTATGCATGCACAACACAGGTGCATTTGGAGGTCAGAGGACAACCCAGGTGTTGATGGGCCCTGGCCTCCCACTGTTTAAGTAAAGGTCTCTTGTTTGTTGATGCATGCTCTAGGCTAGCTGATCTGCAAGATTCCAGGACCCTCTCATATCTCTGCCCTCCATCTCACAGTAAGAGTACTGAGATTACAGACAGGTGCGTCTGTAATGGGCTTTAGATGAGTTCTGGGGATCTCAATCCAGGTCCAGCCCTTGCAGATGTTTTTGTAAAAGGGACCGATCCCTTATCTACTGAACATGTTTTCTGGAGTTTGTGTGTACAAGATTCTACAGTAGCTGGATTTTGTTTTAAATCACTTAGAGAAAAGGTGGAGTGGGAAAAGGGATAAATAAAAGACTGGGTAAAATATC
The DNA here is from genome assembly GCA_001675575.1 of Neotoma lepida. Classification (NCBI taxonomy): domain Eukaryota; kingdom Metazoa; phylum Chordata; class Mammalia; order Rodentia; family Cricetidae; genus Neotoma; species Neotoma lepida. Next base: position 110,878 of record LZPO01017578.1, on the reverse strand, counting down.
TAGGAAGTCACATAGGAAAAACCACCAATACTGACGGTGTGTATAGGATTCCGTATCCTTCCTCCATGCTAAGCTTTGTGTTTTCTGTCTTCCAACGTAGGATATTCAGCACAAGCTGAGAACAGCTTATCTGCCATTTAAAGTTTTCTTCTTCACACAGTTCATAAAACAGCCCACAGAGCCAACACAACCTTATCAAAGATATGCATTAAAAAAAATGCCCCTGTTACCTACTCCTGACTCCTGTTTCCTATCTGGGGAGCAGATGCCAGGAATTGAATACCTTCCTCCATTTCCAAAGTGGCCTTTTCACTTTCACTTTCACTAAGATTCAGTACAATCTCAGGACATTTCTCATGATGGTGAATTAATAAACACTGAAACGGCAGTACAATGAGAAGGACACTTTATTATTCTCACAGTGACTCAGGTATCTCAGACACCACTAATATAAAAAATATAAACTATACAATGACTGCTATTTTAACTGCTTTAGATGTACTGCTTAATGTGGTGTTCAGTACATTCACATTGTTAGACAGCTGTCACCACAATCCTCCTGCATGATGTTCCCATCTTTTCTACCTGAAAACGTTCTCACAGTTCCTGTGATAGTTCATTCTATTTCCTGCCTTGTCCAGATCACTTGGTACCTAGGCAGAATGTTTGAGGATGGAGGTTATATTGTACACCTATTTCCTCTGAATTGAAACATTTCTTAGTGGATGAGGGAAGGGTGGGATGATTCTTTGGTCTGTTCTTGTTTCTCTATCTGTGGTGAACAGATTTTGTTCACATCTTGCCATGAAAAGTCCCACAATGGATAAATAAATCAGTAGATATGGTCTATTTATATTTTGAGTGAGAATCATTCAAAATCAGAAAGCCAAAAGAACAGAAGCAACTATCCTCCTCCACGTGAGGAGGCATTTTCTAGCAGATGTGCTTTGGGCTTCAGTTTCAGTACCTGCTCCCTCTGGTCTTCATACTAGCCTTTAGAATGGAATTANACCCTCCCTTGACTCTTCCAGATCCTCAGTCTGCTGGGTAGCACTGCAAATTTAGACTAGGCAGCCCCTATAGTCACATGATACAATCTCATCTAAGAAACTTCTGTCTTCATATCTGCACTCTACACATTCTGTCAGTTCTGCTTCTCTGAGAAACTTCTGTCCTTACATCTACACAGTTTATCAATTCTGCTTCTCTAAAACACTCTATTGACGACTCCCTGTTCCTCCTTGAAGTCAACCCCATATTTTGTGTCCCTTGAAGTTTGATACTGTACTTTGTGTCAGATTTCTAATTCCTTAACAAAATATCTGAGGTAATCAATACACAAGCAGGAAAGGTTTATGTTGGCTCAAGGTTTCAGAGATTTCATCAATCAATTGTCAATTATCTCCACTGGTTTTGAACCTGTAGTGAGTTAGAACATCAGCATGAAAAGACACTCAACTCATGGATGTAGGGAAGGAGGCAATCTCATTCAAGGACCTGTTTCTAAAGCCTCTCAATGGTCCCTCCATCTCCTAGCAGTGGGCACAGGCTGGCAATCAGCCCTTCAACACTTGAGCCTTTGGTGGCCTTTCAATCTCTATTACCTATTACCTCATGTTAGTAGAAGAAGCCACCAGTTTTCCTTTTATGTTTGACTTAGTTTACTGAGAATTGTGTCAAGTTTCACCTATATTACAGCACAGCTTAGAATCCCCTTTCTTTATGTAGGATATTTTATTTTATTTATCTTTTTGTCTGTTGATGTGAGTTTATCTTGTCCCCCCACCCCCTCTTTTGCTCTTGATACAGGTTCTCACTGTGTAGTTCTGGCTTTAAACTTACTAGGTAGAACAGGCTGGGTTCAAACTCACAGAGACCCTCTTGTCTCTGCCTCCCAAGTGCTAGGATTAAAGGCAACACCACACCACCACACTGGGCCTTGTCTCTTGTTCTTAAACATCCACAGAGATAAGTTTCCAAGAAACTGTAAAGACTTGAAGGAATACAGGATGTCCCATGACTCCTACCTCCTGGTGTCATGCATTCTTTTTGAGCATGTGTTCTCAGAGCTATAACTTAAAACGTAGCAAAGGTCAAAGAATGCAGGTGACCATACACAAGGAATTGCTTCAGGCACATGAGGAGTGTACTGAAGACTCTCTTCTCCATTGTCTGTTTCTGTGCTCATTGCTAAAATTTAAAGAACCATTCCTTAGTTGCCTGTAGTTCTTTGTCTATGAGTGTGGTCCTGTGAGACTTCCCACTTTCACATTAGCATGTCTATGGGTGTTGTCCTTGCTCAGGTCTAGTTTAGACACTATATTTTTAAGGTACTACGAGTGATGCTAATGCTGAGAGAAGATGAACCCCCTCATTGATTATCCAACACTAAGTGCTCAGTCCTGAAATCAACCACGCATATACAAGAAATATTAGATGGAATGATCGGAAAATGATGTAATTATATTTCAATTAAAATTTTTCTAAAACACTGATTATACTAATCTTATAGCCACTAAGAAATACATTCTGCCTAAAAGAGCTTGCAAGTTGGTCCACTGCCATGACAGCCTTCAGAGAAGAATGCTACTAATCAGACACTTTGATCTCAGCCTTGTAGAATTCCAAGCAATGGACCCAGCTAAGCTTTATACACACTTCTGGCCCTACTGTGAATGCTATTGATAGTGTGTGTATGTTGCCTTATGCTGTTGCTCATACAATTTGTAATAATGAACTATATGGCATATACACCATACATCCTTTGATAAACAGAATCCTTCCAGCTTGTTTAACTTCCCTAAGTTTAGCACAAAGTTCTGAGTTTGATCACCAACACTGCCCAAAGGGGAAGTGGTGGCACATGCTTGCAATCCAGCACAAAGGCAAAAGTAAGATCAGAAGTCAAGGTCACCCTTAGCTACATAAATAGTTTGAGGTCAGACATGAAACTGTCTCAAGGGTGGAAAAACCTTCTGNTGAATCCTGTTACTGATTTTCAGTGCCTCTGAGGCTGGGATTCAATACCTATGCTGTGATCTTGGCTCCTAAAACAGAGACAACTTCCTAGTGATACATCCAGGAGTTTCAGAATAAAACTGACTTCTGCCACCTTCTCTATTCTTGAAATCATGATAGTGGCCCAACCCACTGCTCAGCCATGTGCAACTTGATGTTGGTGGCTCAGAGTATCAATAGTCCTGGTCTCTATTTTATTAAGTCACAGAAAGGAAGGAGAGCATGGAGGAGGTGACAGCCAAGGTCAAAGGAGAATAATCAAAGGAACCACAAGTTAGCAATTCTTTGGCTACACTTGTTAGAATGGTTGTATAACAATACCCTGAAGCACAGGTGAAGAGGTCTGTGTACATGTACCTCCTACTGGCCTAGGTCTCAGTTCTTCACAACATGAGTATAAGCTAATGATTCACAAACTTAATGGAGTGGGGTTATGCAGGCTGGTAATGAGAATATTTCCATCTTCCCTAGCTCCATGCTTGCCCCCATCCTTATGCCATGAAGACCTTCAGTTTTCTTCTCTGACTAATCTTTCCTTTACCATCATTTCCTNTTTAAAGGCTGTGATTCTAATGTGTTATGGGGCATTGACACATTAGAAGAAATAAATGAAGTTCTATCTCCTTGGGAGATAAGAAAGAAATGGTACCAGTAATTCTGAAAAAGAAAAAACAAGGCAGCCATTAAGAGAAGCCTGTTTTGTTCAGGCCTGTTAAGAAGCTTGGGGGCAAGAAAGATGATTGCAATCATGTGGCCAGAAATTGCCATGGGGAGAAAGCCAAAGTAATTGGAAAACCTGCTCATGCAGGTGAAGTCTGGTACAGGTAGACATAATGGCGGGGCTGGTCATGTGAACTGTTCAAGAAAAAAGAATACTAGAAAGGTAAGGTGCGATCTAGAGAGGGCTGGTAGAAAGATGGGATAGGTATAGTGGACATTAATGATTTACCATATAAGATCATATAATGATCACATAGAAGATAGAGCTAAATTAAAAGCATCTTAAATAACATCAAATGCTTGCTAACAGAACTGTAATATGCATCAGAAAGATTCAGTTTTACCTGTATGTATATACACTCACTACACACCTGCCTGGTTCCTAAAGAGGACAGAACGTGTTAGATAGCTTTGAGTTGTAGTTACAGTTCATGAGCCACTATGTAGGTGCTGAGAACTAAACTACTTTTTGTATCAAATCAAACTGAGTTGACAGAGAGATGGAAGGCCTTGTCCAAGATCCCACAGCTAACAAGTGGTTAAACAAATAACTGTCCCAACCCCCTGAACTCTGCCTTCAGCCGTGGTTGTTTATGCTTTTTCCCACAAGAAGAGGAAAAGGGAGGAGTTTGTGGGGTTTTCCACTACATGGTGATTAAACAGAAATACTCTACACAAAACACTTCCTTGACCCTGATTTTCCTTTTTCTGTGAAACAAAAGCTAATGCAAGTCCAGTGGGCATCCATCCATGTTCCTACTGTATGAGTGGGAGCAGTAAGACCCAGGCCTAGTCAAAGGCTGTAACTAATGTCCCTCTCTCTAGTCCTACATAATACCTTCTGTCTTAATGAATTTTCAATTGAAATCTGGAAAACACTTTTCACTCAAGAGCCTATGTCATATAAATAAACAGATAGACTTGGAAAGGCTAACATTGTACCAGCGAGTTCTCTCACTGTTTGCTTCCTTTAGCTGAGAAAAAGCAAACTGTTTATATTCTACATTCCCACATCACATTGTCACAGTGTGATCATATGGTTTGTGAGGCTTTAAATATGATGAGACCCACCCTGTAGCCTCCCCTCATTAATCAGAAAACATCTGAAATGTGATTTTGTTCAGTCTTGTGAAATGGACACGTCACTGTAAACTAACACTGAATATTCTTACTTAGTACTTTGCACTGGGTAAAGGATTCCTGCTTAAATGTCAGGCATTGGTCTGGTATTCACTGTTTCCACACAATATTTTTCTTTATAATCATTTTACATCCTTCCATTGTGGTGTGCTTATTTTTAAATTCGAATTTAAGTTTTATTATATTGTGGATAATATGGTTCTTGAGATAGAGGTCTTGCTGTTTCCTAGGGTAGCCTCATGCTCCTGAACTAGACTCAAATGATCCCCTTGCCTCAGCCTCCTGAGTAGATAGAACAACAATTGTACACACTGTGCTGGGTTCTCACATGGCAGCATCACAATAGTGCTTTGAGAGGGGCAGGCACCAAGAGAGACAGAGAAACATTGGGGTTATCTTTGAAACTGGTTTTTTAAACTATGCCTGTGTGTCTAACTTGTTTCAATGGGATTGAAACTGAAGTAGAGTGAAGGCTGAGAAGATAGATAGCACCTGCAGAGTTTAGTTTTCAAACCCATTTCCCACTCTAAAGATAGGACATGGCTTTCTGGCTCATTTGGAATCCCTCAGTCCTGTTGAGTGGTTGCAATAAATGACCCAGAACTAGCAGGGTTGATTATCAACATAGTGAGGGGAGGGGTTCATGGAACAAGAAGGGGGATGCCAATCACATGGAGAGGGGGTGGAGGGAGATTGACAGAGTGACGTTCAGACTCCAGCAGTCATCTACGAGCCAAGAGTGTAACCAGTTCCCTGATGAACACAAGAACACATCTGGTCACTCACAATCTGCCTTTGACCTATTTCAAATCCAAGTCTCTTGTTATAGACTGGAAAAAAATCTAATTCAGAGGACAAATGTGTCCTTTAATTCCTTTTCATTGGGGGCAGAAGAAGAAAAATTAAATACACAGGAAGGTTTGATAACCAAAAAGACAGGAAGAAGAAACAAATGAGGAAACCATGTGAAGAGAAATAGAGAAAGNGAAAGAAACTAAAAGGACAGAGGAGAGAGAAATCCTGAAATTTGAAGGCAAAGGGTATAAAGGGAGAGGGATATTGATCTATTGCTGAGAAAAATTTTCTCTTTAGGAATTCTGGACCACCAAGTTCCACGTGGCACTGAGCATGGATAGGATACAGCAAATGCACCCGGCGTGACCCTTCTGGACCAGGTGTTCAACATAATGGCAGCCTGGGCCCGTGTGGTGATGGCGTCTGTCCTGGTTTATTTCATCCAGGTGAGTTCAGTTGTGAAAAAGTGAGAAGAACCTTTCTTTTGATTATTTCTTTAGCTATACTGACTCTAGGAGGAGATGGATGGGTTAATAAACAGATGTAGTGAGTAAAGAGTACCACACACCGTTCCCTTAGTACAGAGGAAACTCAAAGGCGTGTGTGTGTGTGTGTGTGTGTGTGTGTGTGTGTGTGTGTGTG
>LZPO01017578.1:88265-104508 GCA_001675575.1 Neotoma lepida | reverse complement strand
GAGAGAGAGAGAGAATGAACAATACCCATGGAAGGAGGGACAGAAATTAGGACAACCAGAGATAGCACATGCTGCTACACCCGCCTTTAACAAGGGTGCTGAGATTCAAACTCAGGTCCCCATGCTTACACAGCAAGCACTTTACCCATTGAGCCATCTCACCAGCACCAGGGGACTCTTTAATACTATTTTAATTTTTTTTTTCGAGACAGGGTTTCTCTGTGTAGCTTTGGTGCCTTTCCTGGAACTCACTTGGTAGCCCAGGCTGGCCTCAAACTCACAGAGATCCGCCTGCCTCTGCCTCCCGAGTACTGGGATTAAAGGCGTGCGCCACCACCGCCCGGCCTATTTTAATATTTTAAACACTTTATTTTACTCCATAGTGAAAGAGAAGCCTCTGAGTCATCCATTAGCTGTGAAAAGGATGGATAGACTGAGAGATTCTGAACAAATCCCAGGGCTGAGTTCACATAGCTAAGAAGTCTAGCAGAGAAAGAAACAGTGCAGAAACTAGCCTGGATCACATTCCTATGTGGGGAGCAGGCTGTCTGCTTGGCTTCCCACACAGTAAACTGATATATGAAAGTACATTTTGTCTTGTATGTTCTCTTGGCTTCCTCTTTTCCTTCTCTCCTTTTCCTTTCTTTCTTGATAACATCTTGTCCCATCATTGCTCTTCTTGTGTGGTGAGATACTGATATATTGAAGACTGAATTCAATTTTCAACTGGGCAGAGACAAGGAAGACAATCACAATATCCCAGGGGATGATAGGTCAGGAGATTTCTAGGGTGACAAACTGATACAGAAGGCTGTCCATCATTCCCCAAGGCAGTGATGCTCCGCCACAATCCAAACCACATGTAAGATCCCCGCCCTTCCTAGAGCTTGTGCCTCATGAGAAGTAGTCATGGGCAAAGGAATTCTCAATGTCACAGCCCAGTGCAGACCAACCCTATGGCCATAGGTCTGACAGAGCACAGCCCTGAGGGATGATTGTCAGGCTGCTAAATGCTGCAGATGTGACCATTTCTCTGTCTGAGATTATTTCCTTTCCACAGCTTCCTGGAGCCAAATGCGAGGAGAACTGTGCCAACGCTGAACAGTAAGTGTCTGAGAGTTCAAGCCAGGAGGAAGGAGAAGCAGACAAAGCACCCACACCCAAACATGGGCTAAAACGTCAGTACACAGCTCTGACTTCCTTTTCTACTTAAGCGGGCACCGCCTACCTGCACAGACGCGTATGTCATCAGAACTGCTCAGAGTAACCCGGCCAATAGCACTTTTTTGTAAACCAGTCTTCCCACCAGTCCAGCACAATTAGTTAAAACACACGTAGTCAAGGAGACCTGCAAATGGCTTCTTTAGCCGTGTTTTCCAGTGACTCATCAGGGCAGACTGGGTTCAACAGCCAGTCACTGGCTTATCTATTTGGGTGATTCCCATAGTAGTATACCCACTTCAAATCCTTAATTTCAAGTGAGGCCAGACAATAACAATCCGGTTCATGCAGAGGAAAACACATATTCCGCTGTAGAATCATTTCCCCTACGCCAGCTCTATCAGATGTGAGGGGAATTAAGCAATTAAGGATCACTGTTACTACTTGGCATGTGTATATTTGATACTGACAATGTGACATTGAGGATTTTAGTGACATCTGTCACTATATGGAATCTAATGTAGAAGTGAAAGACTTTGAACAAATGATGAATGTGAGAAGCAAGATAATACACGGTTTCAGGGAAAGTGAAAACTTCATTTTCTATACAAGTGTGACCAAAGACGGAATGCAAGAATAGGTCTCAATACACATTTAGTAGAAAGTGTTTTTATTATTATTATTATTTTAATGACAAAACTGGTACATCTTTAAAGACACACATATCCTTCTCTCCACCTCTGACTCTCAGTTTTAGTCTCTCCCATGCTGTTCTCCTTGTCATCCCGACAGAGAAAGTTTACAACTGCTGAAGCTCATTAGCTCTCCTTGCGTGACCTGAAGCCAGCCTCTCCCTTTTCTCCCTTCCTGTTTGGTCTCAGTGCTTGTACCCATCAGTTCTGTAGGCCCTTCTTAGGGGGAGGATGTTGCAAGAACTTGTGAAATAGAAATTACAAATGTGACTTCTTTCATGCATTTAACTGACATTTTCCTGATATGTACATTTTATTGGCCTCACATGTGTATGAATTTAATGTTCATGTCTGTTTTCAAAGCCACTTCTAAAGAATTTGTATGCCAAATGCTTTCTTGACAATTTCCATTGTAGTAGCTTACAATAGTCATTTGGACGTTTTNGAGTATCTGGACTCATAGTTGTTAGTTTTGACTTTTTATACTCCTCGTGGCTGAGGATTTTTGTTAATTGGTCGTATTTTTTCCTTTAAGTGTTTTTGGAAAGAATTAGTTTTCATCACAGCATTTTTCAAATAAAATTTGTTGTAACTGTTTTTCTTCTCCTCTTCTCCTTTCTCAGACCACCCCCCCATTCGCTTAATTCTTTTCACAACCCTCCTTTTTAATGCAATTTTTAGTGACTACCAAAGTGATTTGCACAGCAATGCCATCTTTTTTTTTTTTTAAATTAAACTCTATTCAACTAGCTACATTGGACTTTTGAAAAAGTATGTCTTAGCTGAGCATGATGGCACATGCCTTTAATTCCATCACTGGGGAGGCAGAGGCAGATGGATCTCTTTGAGTTCAAGGCCAGTCTGATCTACAAAGTGAGTCCCAGGCTAGCCAAGGCTACAAAAGTGAGACTTTCCTGAAAAAAAGGGTCTTGATGGTTTTAATTATAACATAGTATTAAATGTAACAACATGATTATTGCAGCTCATACTATTGATTTTTAATATAATAAACTTTATTCTTTCTTTCTCCACAGTTGCCTGTCCACTGACTGGGTGCATCTCTGGTATATATGGTAAGTTTGAGTTATATAATACCCTCAAAGAGACTTCCTTTTGTGTGTGTTTTTTAAGTTTTTCATATGTTATTAGCATGAATAAAAACATAGCTGTATTTCACAGTAAAGTTTCCTTTGTTCATCTCTAACCTATGTGACAACACACCATGGTTTCCTATTTCAATATAATCTCTTCAGCCAAAGTCAAAAAATTAGTGTCTTTCCTCCAGCATCGCTTATGAAATATTTTTGCACAGTGAAGTGAGAAGCAGCCCCTTAAAACTGTCTTCAGTATTGTTTGTTCTCATGACTGACATAGCCTTGCTGAAAAATCAGTGACTCATATATGCAAAATGGAACCCTGGGGGTTAAAGCTTTATTAATGTTCTATAAAAGATGAAGAATGATCAAGACCAGACATTAAGGGGTAGTTATGTCAGAGCCGGGAAAACAGCTGACCGACCACAGCTTGAACTTGACAGTCGGCTCTTGCAGGTTGCTGGTGGTGGTTGGTGCACTGCTTCTCCTGTGTGGCCTGACTTCAGTATGTTTCCGCTGCTGTCTGAGCCGTCCTGAAAATGGGGAAGATGGGGCCCCATCACCCTATGAAGTGACCGTCATTGCTTTTGACCACGACAGCACTCTCCAGAGTACCATCACATGTGAGTGCACTCCACTTGGAACACTGAGAGGGGGCTCAGGTTTAAAGAAGTACTGAAAGGTATGGAGGTGTAGGGCGAACTGCAGACTAGCATTGAATGTTTGGGAATTCAGAGTAGTTTTAATTTCCAGAAACCCACTGTGTGGTGACCTGAGCTATCACTTGATGCCTGTATTCTCAAGTTTTTGGCTGATGATAAATTGATGAACAAAGTAAAATATGGAGCCAAGGTTCACATGACTTCCTTCCTTCCTTCCTTCCCTCCTTCCCTCCCTCCTTCCTCCCTTCCCTTCTTTCCCTTCCCTTCCCTTCCCTTCCCTTCCCTTCCCTTCCCTTCCCTTCCCTTCCCTTCCCTTCCCCTCCCTCCCTCCCTTCCTTCCTTCCTTTATTGTTCCCTCCCTCCCATCCTCCCTCTCTTGCCCTCTCTTCTTTCTTTCCAGGTAGGGTCTCATGTAACCTAGTCTGACTCCTGATCCTCCCACTTTCCTCTTTCCTCTCAGGAGTGCTGGAATCAAAGTGTGTACTACCACCTTGCTACACTCTCTTTCTTTGTTTTTCTTACGTTTTTTGTGATGTTGGGCCTGGAACCCAGGATCAGACACAGGCTGGACAGCGTGTTACTGATGAGATCTCCTAGACCTTTACATTGTTTTTATTTCAAGAAATTATTGTGCTAAGTTGACCAGGTTATCCTTGAATTCACACTGTAGACTAGGCAGGCCTTAAGCATATAATGCCCCTGCCTCAGCTTCTCAAATGATTGAAATTACAGGCCTGTAATACCTGGTCTGGCTTACACTATATATATATATTACAGCAGCAAGTGGTCTTGAATTGTCCTTTGGGACAATGACTTTTCTTTGGAATTCTCTATATATATATATATATATATATATATATATTATATTTTAAAGAAATTGGTGGTTTACACTTTCAGTTTGATATTCTTCAAGCCTTGCTATGCTAAATTTTAGCCCCAACATCTCTTTGATGATCGTAATAGAACATTTTCCTTTAGCTTCCCCTATTCTGTTTCATTTATTTGTTTGTTTATTTATTTATATTTTGAGTCAGAGTCTCTCTATGTAGTCCTGGCTGTCCTGAAACACCCTATGTAGACCAGGTTGGCTTTGAACTCAGAGAATCACCTACCTCTATCTCCTGAGTGTCGTTGAGATTTAAGGCATGTTCCACCATGCCCAGTTCTCCTTCTGTTCTTTATGAAATTACTGTTCCCTAAAATTGAGAAGCAAAGTCAAGTTAGAACAACAGAGGGTAAGACACTTATCATAAATAANAGCAACAAAATCTGTGACTAATAAATGACAAATACGGCAAAATAAGTATTTGGAAGTGGTTTGTGCCCTGTAGTGGCCCATGCCTTTAATCCCAGCACTCAGGAAGCAGACACAGATGTCTTCCTGTGAGTTATACAGAACTACTTCCAGGACAGTCAGGGCTTCACAAGGAATCTCTCTCTCTCTCTCTCTCTCTCTCTCTCTCTCTCAAAAAGGGGGGGTTGTAATATTTGGAAGCTAGTGCAGTGGGGTTGTAATATTCAGAGGCTAGTACAGTGGGGTCGTAATATTCGGAGGCTAGTGCAGTGGGGTTGTAACATTCAGAGGCTAGTGCAGTGGGGTTGTAATATTCGGAGGCTAGTACAAAGGGCTCTAAATCTGAAGTCAGAGGTGGGATGAACTCAGGAGGATAAGTGTTTTCCTAGCTTGTGTGAGGATACGGACTTGATTCCTAGCACAGCAAAAGAGGAAAAACCTGGAAAGAGGGATGAACTTTGGAAATGCAACTCAGATTATTCAGACAGCAGGAAAGCAGGTTCTCCTGGCAGGGTGTAAAGTTCGTCACAAATAATCTTTGAAGGATTTTTTAGAATGTTGCCAAAAGTTGTGACAATGAGTTTAGAAGTGAGTTAAAGACAAAGAGAAGTTAGGTGTGATGTAAATCTCTCGTGTCTGAGGATATTACCTTTGTAACTCATTAGCTCTACACCAATTGTCTTCTTCCCTCACAGCCCTTCAGTCTGTATTTGGCCCTGCAGCTCGGAGAATATTAGCAGTGACTCATGCACACAGCTCTCTGGGCCAGCTGCACTCCTCTCTGGACACACTCCCAGGCTATGAGGAAGCTCTTGGCATGAGCCGTTTCACCGTGGCAAGGTGTGGGCAGAAAGCTCCTGACTTACCCTCAGTACCAGAGGAAAAGCAACTGCCTCCCACAGGGAAGGAGTCTCCTCAGACAGAGATTCCCTCACACTGATGGGAATATTGATGGTATTCCTAATATCCAAGACATNCTTAGAGTTGGGAAAGACCCCCAGATAAGTAGAATGTTTTCTTTTGTACCACCCAGAAAGNTTCAGGATAGATACCATCTAGACATTGTTGTGTCAGCAACATACATTCTCACTCTTCATTTACAACAATATACTTTTTCTAATACACAATTTTCTAATTGGAATTCTAACTTCTTATCCAATGGTCAAACTTTGCAACTCACCTCTAGCTATATTGATTACTACCAAAAAGCAGGGGAACATTAAGGTGTCTTGAATTCCTTCAACTATGGCATGCATATAAAGTTCCTTTAACCAGATGATACTGCAAAGTGCACTTCTCTCTGCTTGACTGTGGTAACCTTGAAGGGAAACATAATGCAAGCACAGCCATTGATGTCAGTGCACCAAACACATGCATCTTTCCTTCTAGGGAACAACCACCATTATGCTGAACAATGATGGCCACTTATACATCATATACTACCAAACTGGACTTGTAGATTGCAGGGCTGGGGGTGCTGATAAGAGTGGAGAAACTATAATATAGTGTGTGCCACATGTCAAAACATTTCTATCACTTTAGTCCTATGCACAAGTGTGAAACATGGCATAGAGAACAGTAATAGTCCTAGAAACTNTTTAGAGCCTTGTCCTGCAAATACTCGTACACACATACACACAGGCTTGTGCACGTGCCCTTTTTAGACTCCAAAAGAAAGCATTGCTTTGCTTCTTTCCTTCCTGCTTTCAGGTTGTAAAGCCTTCACCAGGTGAAGGAAGTCTNGAGTGACTCATACTGGGCTCTAGAAGTGGTCCTTACTGCCACCTAGTGGAGCTATGGTTGAGAATGCATTCCCTTCATCGAGCTCCTCTGCACCTCTTCAATTCTCTAAGTACTAAATGCTACCCTAAGCCTGGAACCTTCAATGGTGNCACCCTGCTGAGTGAGTAGTGCCAAGCTATCCTGGTCACATACTACCTTCTAAAATACTGTCATTGCAATCAAAGAAGTGAGATGTACCCTGGGAAAACTCCCTAGAAAAGTTACTGAAATCTTGGAAGAAGGATTTTCTCATCTGTAAATTAGACATTATTGTGCACAACAAAGAACACAAATACCCAAGTCATGATTTGTAAAGTGTGTGTGTTACTTATTATTCTTCCTGTTGTCACTTGCTCTTCAGTGCCCTGCAGTGACTCCACTGAGAATTATGTTCTGGTTTGTCCCTTTATCTTGTCTGCTATATTATTGTAAAGCCATACCTAAAGTGACTTTATTTTATGAAAATAAATGTCTTGATTGACATAAATACCAAAAACTTCTAAGTGATTCTTCTGAACATGCTCTGCAGAGGGGTATTTGAGAAAACTGCTTGTTTTGTAGGTGACTAGCTGGGGTTCTCTGGGGAGAAGGTCACACCTAGGGAAGCACTGATTAGTGCTGCACCTCATTAAATATATTCTTGCAATGTTCACTGAAGCCCAGAGGGAAAAGCATTGTATGTGAGTGTAACCTGCTAGTGATCCTAGTGATCTGAACTCCTGACCCACTGAGCAGAGTGCCTCAGGAAGCTGTTGACATTCGTAACTTGTCAGTAACACCTAAGGTGGCCTTATTTCACCACCACCACCAAGTAAGCCATCCAGTCATCATGCATTCCACCAAATATTCTTCACTTTTTTTCCCTTCTTTTTTTTATCTTTTTAAAATTTTTTTGAGATGGTTCTTTGCTGTATAGACTACAGTGCTCTCCAAGTTCCTATGCAGGCCAACTTCCTGCCTAACTCTGCCTCTTAAGAGCCAGGATTAAGTGCTAGAATTACAGAAGTAGGCCACTATGCCCCACTCAGTATCCTTGGCTTTTCACCATTCAATATGATACAGATTTGAACAAGTTAAGAGGTTGATAGGCATTAAAAATCCTGCAACTTATTTCTCTGCTCAACNTAAGACATATGTTAATCACCTCAGTTACTTTCATTAATTTTTCAAGTTCTTAATCCCTTTTAAATGGCCCCATACCAATTTTTAAAACAGTAAGTCTTGAGTCANTGAAATTATGTGATTTCTTCCTAATGCCTATGCTGCTGAACTATGCTGGAGAAAGATCTCATAGTTCCACTCATCAAAGGGAGGTTCACACAGTCTTTACTATCTCCTGGGCCATGTAGTATTAATGCCAATGTTTTATGGTAACTTCTGCATTCTTTNTGATACATATTCAAATGTCANTGTCATTATTCTTCCCTCATACCCCATGGTCAATCTACTAATTCTAGGTAGGCTCTTGGCTTGCTTCAGAAGGGAANAAAAACCATCAGGTAACTTTTATCCCACAGCCCCAAGCATCTATACATCCTGTTCCTGTAATATTTTCTGTTCATTGCCATTGAAATCAATGTGTTGTCTCNTCCCTAGGAATGCTACTACTAATGGTGTTTTGTATTACATTAATACAGCAAGATCTTTCAAAACAAGAAGTGTTATTTAAGAAATACCATGCCAAGAATAGCAAAGAGCCTGCCAAGGAAGAAGAATGTGTGCCATGAAGACTTTGATTTTCATCTCTTACATTTTTATTTATTTTATTTTGAGAAATGATCTCACAAAGTTGATCAGGATAACCTTGAATTTACTCTTTAGGTCAGGCAGGCCTTTGCAGACAAATGCTTTTCCTAGGAACTTTTAGATATGGAAAAAAGAATTTGCTTGTGAAATGCATAAAAACTTAATCTCAGTCAAGAATGACTTCATTAAATAGNAAGAAAAGCCAAAGTGAGCTAATTCAATAAACCAGTATTCTTGCAACTGAATGAGGAAAGTCTCAATACAGCACGCCCTTCTGATTCTTGAGATGTAGACAGGAGGACATATATTTGAAAGCCAAGAGGCTTTTTGTTTGTTTGTTTGTTTTGAGACAGAGTCTTACTACATAGACCAGGTTGGCCCTGGACTCACATAGATCTTCTGAGCGCTGGTATTAAAGGCATGCCCCACCCTACCCATCCATGTTTTTATATATGGTGATCGTTGCCCATCTTGTCTTCCTGCTTTTTGCTCTTGCTTTCTTTCTTCTTTCTTTTTTTTCAACATAATATTTTTTACTGATGAATTTCACATAATGCACCCTGATCACACTTACTTTCTTTGCAGCTTCTTCCATGTAGGGTATTTACATCAAAGTGAAAGGGAGGCAAGAAACATGGAATTGGAGAAGAAAAGGGACATATGTCGGGAGTAGTGCTAAGCAATTTGGACACTGAATTTGACGACAATGAGGAACTAGTTAATATCTTTTTGGCAGGGGAGCTCTATGATGTGATCAGTGTTTAGAAAGAAACTGTAATGCACATTTGAGTCTTTGGGTGAAATTCAAGGAAAGAGGATTTTCATTTTATCGACAGCATAAAATCCTAGATAAAAACTATGAGAAGATGAAAAAAATANGGGGTGTGTGTAAAATGATGGTAATTATCTTTCTTTAACCACATTCTTAGCTGTGTCCGAGTTGTAATCAGTCAGGAAACAAAGATGTTGGCTGATTGTTCTCCGTGTCTCCTCTTCTCCTTTGAATCAGTGGAGATTCACTGGCTTTTTTTTTTCAACCCACATAAACTTATCACAGATTTACTCTGCATCCTCTACTTCTTACTCTGGAGATTTTTGGGTTGACTACTGTAGGTGAAAGTTTGTCTGGTCCCGCCTGGTTCCCGAGTCCGCTCACTCAGCGGTCCTGCAGCCACTTATAAATTAATCACTCAAAAGCTTATATTAATTAGAACTGTTTGGCTATTAGCTCAGGCATATTACTGACTAGCTNTTATACTTAAATTCAGCCCATTTCTATTAATCTATATTTTGCCATGTGTTCCATGGCTTTACCTGAGTCTCATTACATGTTGTTTCTTGGGCGGCTGGCTGGCATCTCCTGACTCAGCCTTCCTCTTCCCAGAATGCTCCTTGTTTGTTTATCCTGCCTATACTTTCTGCCTGGCTACTGGCCAATCAGCATTTTATTTATCAATCAATCAGAGCAACACATATTCACAGCATACAGAACAATATCTCCATCAGACTACAGTGTGTTTTTTCTTCACTTCACATTGATCCAAAGTACAGCTCCTGCAAACAGTCAAAATTGAGTCTAGTGTGATGCTTGTATGTGAAAGAATGTCCCTATCTACACAGTAGGACAAAGAGACCCCGACAGCCCAAGGGTTTACTTGTCACTGGAGTCATCAGTAGGTGAGAACCCAGGCCCTGAAGGCTATAACAGTGTANGTTCTCCATCTGACCTTCATAGGCCAATTCCCACCCCAAGTCCACCTTCCAGGTCTTAACATGAGGTTTAGGCTTAAATAGAGGGCCATAGGTNTTCAATCTGGGCCCTAAGCAATCAGAGCCTACCCACAATTACTGGATTCCTGTCTTTCTTTTATGGTGGTCTGGCACATTTTCAAAACTGGAGACCAGTTCTCCTTCTAGTTGGAGCTAGGTTTCCTTAGCCTTTTCCTCTCCCATAATGAGATTCCAGGGAAATTTCCCATTTCCTAGGGTACATGGTCAATAGTTTGACGGTCAAAGGGGGGTACACAGTGCCTGTTTAGAATAGCTTAATTCCTGCGAGGAGGTTTACATTTATGTGTGGGGAGTCTTGAAACAGGCATATACTCATTCACACGAGGACAACACAGACTCTGCTTTGTGGGGAGTGGGAGTATGAGAAGAGGTGAATTGGTCTATGATGAGTAGCTCTCTATGGTCAGGGAGCAAGCAGAAGCACAAGTTACTCTGCTGTGGCTTGCCTCTGGTTCAGGTCTAGGATAGGAACAGTACTATATAGATTGTTACTAAGTTGGTCATATGCATGTGGCTCTACTGTCCTTATTAGAGGGTTAGCTTCATGGATATAACAGTTGTAGATCAGAGTTTAGAAAGAAAACAAACAATGCATTGTTTAGCAAGTCTGGAGATCATGAATTTGGCTTTACCATTCTTTGGTTAAAATACAATCAGCTAGAAGGTAATAAAGAAGCCAGAACGGAAAATCTGTTCTTGAGCAAGCAGAGTGGGAAAATAGTTTCATTGATTTATGGGTTGTTCCAGAAGTATCAAGTGTTAACTCTGGAAAATATTTGACTTGCTCTGTCTGAGTAATGTTGGCCACCATCCTTCCATTGGCACACACACCTTAGGCAACCCAGAATTGCGCCATTTCCCACCTCAGAATCCCTCACAACTTTAATGTTTGAAAAAGGTAGCAGGAAATGAGCATTTGAATTTCAAGATGAGAAGTAATACAATTTTAAATACCAAATGAGCAATAGAAGGACAGTTTCTATGACAAGTAAAGACTAAGAGAAAATTAATAGCAATAATAAATAGATGACAGAAAGGAAATTTGAATTGTAGAAAATAGAAAAAATTCTNAGAATGACATAAGTAGAATGAATCCTGGAAGAGAAGTTGGAATTGTTTTAAGATAAGCACTTTGGACTTTGTCCTGCATTGGACAACAGCCTTTGTAAGTATTTGAAGAAGGGGAAGGGATAACATTACTCTTTTGGATGCGTTCCTCTGATGAAAAGGTGAACACAAGAAGGGAAATTCAGAAGGGGTGTGGCCATTGGCTGCTGGACACTCCAAAGCACCGCTGCTTTAGTTTAGATGACAAAAGCTTAAAGTTCTGAGATCAGGCAGACTAAATTAAGGCCCCTTCTCTACATTTCAGCTTCTAGATGGTCACCCTTGAAGGTGAATGCTGTCCCTATTCCTACTTAATGGCTCTGGTGCTCCAGGAATCTAGACTTCTCAGGATTTCCACTTTACATAGAAAGTATCTCTACCAGGGTCTTCCTTACACTTGACTACTGGCCTTCTCTCCTCTGTGGTACTAACCATGAAGAGTGTGTAAGTGGTAAAGCTGAATTATCCTCTCCTCCAGGCAGCAATAAATACAGGTCCAATTGAGAGGAGACAAATTTTATATTGAGACAAATAATTTTGATCAGATAAGTTTAGTGGAGAGCAGGAAAAAGATCATTCATTAATGCTTAAATTTCTGAAACCTGCTCTGAGTGTTAAATTTCTGACTCTGTCCTTTAATCTCTGCCCCAGTGTTGGAATAGACACTTGATTATTCTGGGTTCTAAATTACTTCATTGGTGATTAAATAGCGACACAATGAGTATGTCTGCATTTACCACAGGAATATAAGGAAAGTCCAGTCTATAGTAGTGCATGAGTATTAATATATCTGTAATTAGTCACTTGTGTTATCTTGTAGACACCCTTCCCATTGTCTTAAGTTCTGTTTTCTTTATCCAGTGTTTTTTCCTTTCTTGGCTGGTTTCTGTACACTGGAACCCTTTCCTGAAAATGTGTACATGAGAAGGAAATGTTTGGATGGCTTCCANATCACCAGTGTCCTGACCTACCTCCACACTTGAAGACTAGTTTGGTTTGATGTGAAATTCCAGGAATAAAATGATTTCCTTTAGATTTTAAAGACACAGTAAGATTGAGATGAATTCTGGATTCTATCATTTTCTCTGCTCTTTCTGAGACTCTTCTTAGGTGATGTGGGAGTTGGTGCTTATGGATGTCTGAGGATCAGAGAAGTTTCATAGCATAAACCCTTGGTCAAACTCTCTGATTTCAAGACAAGAGGCAAGAAAGGGGTGGTAGAGCAGGAAATGAGATCCTGGCACCCATGTGGTAGTGTCTGCTGCGGGGGGGACTCATAGACACTGTCTCAGGAGAACGCCTGCCTTTTTCTGTGGAAGGGGGGAAGGCTGCTGTGTTTCTGTTTTACTATACCCCAGTACTTTTCAACAGAAGAGCACCTAAAGATAAAGCCAATCAACAGATGGCAGCTCCCCACATGGTTCAAAAGAACCTCACATGGTTCAAAAGAGTCCAAAGGAAAGCAGGGATGCAAAGCCTGAAGTGTACTGATCAAGAAGATAGTATTAAGGATCAGATTTTCATGAAAATCCTAAACACAGTCCAAAGTTGCTTTTTAGTTTCACCAANTGTAGATAAAAAGTAGCCAATGCCCAATTGGAAGAGGAAAATGGTTCTGGAAGAAATTACTCCAGCAGCTGCTGGGAATGTTCATCTTTCCTCTCTACCTCCTTCATGGACGACATTTGTTATCAAATTTGGGGTCACAACCTTTGTCCCAATTCTGGTCTGACCACCCATCCTCAAAAGCCAATAAAAAAGAGCCGAATCAATAGTGGAAAGCAGAGAAAGGAGAATTATTGAATATGGCCACATTGGGAAAGAGGGACAAAGAGCTCCAGTGAACCCCTCAAGTCCATCTTCAGGGTCCTTGAAGTGGGATCAAAGTTTAAATAGAGGGCCAAGATATGTATATCTAATGAGTCTCAGGTGAACTGTGGTCCCCACACCTCCATCATTATCTGGTTTCAGTCCCATCCTGGAAGGCCATGAGACAAGTTGCTACAAGTTACTACACCTTGCAAATTCCTCATTGGTGACTTTTCTTTCTCGCAGCATGAGATTCCTGGGGAAATGTCCATTTTGGGGGTCCACTGTTTCAATAGTGTGATAGATTGAGAGACACATGTCTCTTCATTTCTTCGTTTCTGCCAGGCTGCTTCCAGTGTGTTCTCATTGCTGAGATGGTCTCTGGTTGCTATGAGGTGATCAAGGCAGAGGGGTGCTGCCTGGGGTGTCCAAGCCATTAAAGGAAGAGAATACTAGTTTGGTTAGTCTGAGTATCAGTCTGGTCTGACTGAGGCTTTTACTGTGGCTAGAGATTATCTAAGCCTGGGAAGAATAGCTTTTCCAATAGGGTTGCTATGTGAAACCAGGACCCCAAATGCCAATAGGACTCTGTCAAACTATCTGTCTGCCTTATCTTTCTGAATGTCATGTTTGTCTCTTATCTAGTATCTAGTGTCTACCCGAGANTAGAACAACATTGGTTATTTGGTGTAGTCCCTCCAAATCCATTTACTGATTAATCCCCCCATTCCCACCATTCCCCAAGATATGGTATTGAGAGCTGAGGCCTCTGGAAGATGATCAAGTCATGAGAGCAAAGACCTCATAACAGGGATTGATTTCCTCATGAAAAAGAGGCCCCACAGAGATCTCTCATCCTTTCTTTGGGCCCCACCTCCTAAATTTCAGGATGTCCCAAGACAGTATCACCAGTTTGAAGTGCACAGGAGCCTGTAAGGATATGTTGCATCCAAGCTGTGACAGCAATCTTGGATCAAAAATCTGAAGTGTGTCTATGGAAGAGCAGAGAATTAAACTTTTCTAAGGAACTNGACTTTCTTCAAAAGACTACAGGCTGATAGCTGGATAAGGCAAAAAGATATGACACAGTGGAAAATCAGCTTTAATGCATTTATTTTAGCATTGCTGTCTGTCTTTGCACCANNCACAAGNGATGAAAACAAGATTAAATAGCATTAGGAATGAGTGTGGGTGATAATAGTGGCTTTAAAGCNTGTCCACGAGTTTTTAACATCTCCCTTGTACTGGGGCACCGTCCTGAATCTAAGCAGAATTGTGTGTAAAACAATGAANCCATTACCTCATGGTNCTAANCACATCAGTGAGANGGCAGAGCGCTCACTCTCTGAGAAAGAGACATTAGGGGCAAGAAAGGATCCCGGCGTGGGAATCAGTAAGTCTCAGTCACATGATCTTTAGCATTTGTTTTGTAGGTAACCATTTACTTAAAACTTAAAAAAAAACAAACCTTTTAAAAATCTTTAACAAATACATTTTCTGATGATTGGCAGTAACTTATGTCTAGTTACATCTAGATCAATATCTTATTCTGGTTTTTATTCATTAACATNCATGATAGCAGAAATTATGAATAGAAGAAATAAAACAACTTTATATTCAGTTTCAAGTTCTAATGCTTGACTGAGGAAAATTACGAAATGCATTGCATGTGAGGCGTATAACTCTGGCTATAAACTGTACAGTGTTACATAATTGTGGAGGTACTGGTAATTTTTAAGATGTAGTGTGATGATTGGCATGTTCACATTCAGAAGTTAAATGCAGCACTTTCAAACTGAAAGAAAACAATTGAAGCAGTGGGCATGATGGTATTGCTTGTACTGGTCTGAAATTCTCTACATGACTGAATATGCATAAAGAACCAAGAAGTTTCAACCTCATAAACTTAAAAGCCAGAGCAGTACAGGAATCCTTTGGAGCGGCTACATGAGAAAATGTGATCTCTTTAACACTGCATTTTGTCTGGTTAAACAAAGGAATTTTAAGCTATGTTTTTCTGGTTGAATGTTAATTTATAAATGTACCTCTGTACAACATTTTCTTTTATTTATTTTTTGAATGTAAAAACATTTGTTGTACAACTGCAGGAGAAATAATATACAGATATCTTGAACATAAATACAGATTATAATTCAAAAGTTCAGAGTCATTTGAAACTTGAAAAATATTTTCTCTGTAGAAAATAGTAAAAATGATAATATTTCACAATAAGCCCTTTTAAGCCAAATAATAGCTGAATTATACATATAAATATTGATTAGATTCTGGGATGCAGAAGAAACCTATCTTCATTTGTTCAGAGAGCTATGTTTTACTTTAGTTGTGTAAGTGAGAATCCTATCCATCTATTTTAAAAAAACCTTCTCAGGATAAATAGTAAAATTGCAGAAATAGATACATTTTGTATTTTTTAAGTGATTTTTGTTTTATTTGTGTGAGGGTTCTGCCTACATGTATATATATGCACCAAGAGCATGCAGTGCACAGCAGAGGCCAGANAGGGGATCAGATCCCCTGGAACTGGAGTTACAGACAGTCCTGAGCTGCCATATGGTCCCTGGAAATCAAACCCTGGTCCTCTGGAAGAGCAGCCAGTGCTCTAAACCTCTGAACTATCTCTCCAGCTCCTAATACATTTTGTATGCTAATGTAAACTACTAACATTTAGAAAACCCTCATAGGTGATTAACCAACGTTCCAGCTTTTATTTTTCATGTACTGCATACATTGTCACTAAAGAACTGCCCTTCAATTAATTGAGATTGTATATCTATAAAAAAACTGAAGGTCACTCAGAAAACAATAGTATTACTATTTTAATTCCCAGGTTCGTCTCAACTGGTTGTAAAGTTTTCTTCTGAAAGATTTAATTGTATTTGAGTCAAAGGTAAAATGATTAACTGGGCATTAAACTGTTTTCAACTTGAAAATAAAGCCTGAAAATTATTATTATAAATATAACAATGTGATGTGTTAACCCATCCGTCTTTATATGTAGGGACAATTCAAAGATTCCTAGGAGAAAAACAAGAAGTGGTCTATGCATTTCATGTTCTTGTTTCAGTAGTTAAATTTAGTTCATTT
>LZPO01017578.1:55201-65214 GCA_001675575.1 Neotoma lepida | reverse complement strand
TTGGCTGAACCTTCAGCGGTTAGGGTATGTGCAGAAAGAGAACTACTGCAAGGAGCTATGTTTCAGTGTAAACAACCTGGCCTTGACTCAGCAATAAGCAATACCTGGGAATTAGTCTTTGTGTATTTTCTATAGGGGCAGTTTAGTCTCTTTTGAATCTCTGAAGTCCAAAATTAGCTGTCTGTGTAAAATGCTGTCTTTGTGACTGAGAATCCTATGTCAGTCTGAGTAATATAAAATANCCTAGTATTATTTCTATGCATCAAAATTATATCCAGAACATCCACAGCTCTATGTATGCCCAATAAGTGTAAAACACACCACTGAAGGCCTGTGGAAAGAACCCCATAGCTGNTCTTATTAGGGAGGCATAACACTGGCACCTGAGACGGTTATGGACAGAAAACCAGTCATTCACAGTCACTAACAACATGGCTTTGCCAAATGGGGCCCCTCAACAGGGAATCATGCATCTGGTGGGTCAACCTGTTAAACACTAGTTGTCACTGCTGTACATTCTCACGGCCCCCTACAATCCTTCCCCAAATCCTTATCATATAGTTTGTTAACCTTGAGTCTGTTTCCTTAGTTAATGTATAGAGCTCATCTTTATGAAAGATGCCACTTGTACTTTACAAGAGTTTTGATGTAATCCTGCCTTAAGTTTTGTTGTACACTTGGGATTGAATTAATTATCATGAAGAAACTTTTTTTTCTAAATTGTGTTGTGCTTAAATATGCCTAAAATAAACTACCCAGTGTCAGACTCTTGAAGTTTGAACCAACACTGGCTATGAAGCCATGTTGAACTGAATTTCCTTCTTACTTCACCCGGATAGACAATCGTTGGCTTTGGTGTTTGCAGAGACCCNGCCCCGCCCCCAATCCACAACTGGTGTCTGCCATGAAAGGCTTGACTCTCAGAGATGGTAAAATATTTTTCTTTAGATAGAAACAGTGGGTAGGAGATCAGTCCTCTCACCTAAAGGGTCACAGGTATAAGTGAGAGAGTAAAATAAGCATGGGTGATGGGGATGCCTTTCTGTACGCTGTGAATATGTGTTGCTCTGATTGGTTGATAAATAAAATGATGATTGGCCAGTAGCCAGGCAGGAAGGATAGGCGGGATAAACAGACAAAGAGAATTCTGGGAAGAACAAGGTTGAGTCAGGAGATGTCAGCCAGCGGCCCAAGAAGCAACATGTAAAGGTAAAGCCATGGAACATGTGGAAAAACATAGATTAATAGAAATGGGCTGAATTTAAGTATAAGAGCTAGTCAGTAATATGCCTGAGCTAATGGCCAAGCAGTTGTAATTAATATAACCTTTTGAGTGATTAATTTATAAGTAGCTGCAGGACCGCTGGGTGGGCTGGACCGTGTGGGGCCTGGCGAGACCAGACAAACTTTCTCCTACACATGGATTCTTCACAGTCCTCTGAGACAAAGCATTTTATACAATTACTGAGATGTTTGTTATGATCCAGAGGAGTTCAGCTTGTACAAACAACTGTGGCATTTAATGCTTAGTTTTCTAAACAAGGAACCATAGATGCTGATAATTGGAAGAGCATAGGAACTAATGTAAATAGAGCCCATGAAAGGGCAGATAAAATCCCTGTCAATTATTTTGCAAGCTGGAGTATAGTAACATATTGCTTTGACCCTCTCAAGAGGATCATTGAAAATAAGAGAGAGAGACCTCTCTGTGGGATACATCTTGGCAGGCCTTGGCANGGTGGGCTGAGTGGACTCCAGGACTCTTCCGGCTTTCCTGTGGTTACTGAACCATGTGCATGGGGCTCTTCCTCCTTTGTGATCTGATGGGAACTCAGAGTCCACCTGCTGTGTACCACCAGGTGGCCCTTTCTTCTGCCCAGTTCAAGCATGGAATGGTGTCTGACTCAACACCTAAGTTCCAAGGAGTGGCAAGTTGGTCTCTGCCTCTGCTTGAGCACTAGAGCTCTGATGCCCCTGAGCTTAGATTTTTGTTTTTCCTCACAGCAANAATAACCCAGTATAGANTGATCAATGTCCCCTTCATGAGGAAAAACTAAAACAAGCTCAACTTCTAGTACATGAACAACTGTAATTAGGGCATATAGAACCTTCAGTTAGTATGTGAAACTCCCCTATTTTTGTAATCCATAAAAAGACAAAAAATAAAATTTTACTGTTACATGATCTCAGTGTCATATGCAACTATGAAAATAATGGAGGCCTCTCTATCCAGGGGTCCCTGCTCCTACTCTGATTCCTTAAGGACATTACATTATTATCCTTGACTTTTTTCTCTATTCCTTTACAGCCTAATAAGGAATGTTTTGTATTCTCTNTTCCTACTTTAGAAAGTCAACAGCTAATGACCCTATATCAATGGAAATTTTTACCACAGGGCATGAAAATAACCCCATTATCTGTCAGTATTATGTAGATAAAGTACGTAAGCCTGTGCTGATTAAATTTCCTGAGGTATTGGTCATTCATTATATGGGTGACATTCTCTTCTCCTGCTTATCTAATCAATACTTAAATGAGTGCTTAACTTCCATGGTAAATAACCTAAGAAGAACAAAATTGAAACATAACTCCAGATGAAACACAAAAGCAATCACCTTGCAATTATTTAGGACATATTATTACTCAACAACAAATTCACCATCATCTTCTCAGCTTAAAACTTCCCAAACAATAAACCCTCAATTACTTAAAAATTTTTGACCACATCAGTTGGGTATGTTCTTAATCTGCCTATTACTACTGAGGATTTAGTTCTGCTCTTTAAATTATTTTCTGGAGATTTGTGGTTAAACACTATAAGAATCATAACACCTGAAGCAGAGCATGTTATTAGTTTATTAAACTAGCAAACTCTTTAAATAATGCTGCTACTAAATGCTGGAGTCCAGCTCCAGTGGGGGTCAGGTCCCAAAGAGAATGGGTGGAGTCAGTGAGGGACGGAGACTGACACGATCTGAAGGTGAGTCAGGNTGGCTGCCTGTTTATTGAAATTAAGCTACACCTTATATACTCTATAATTGCATTATAATTTAACCACAAGCAATACTGAAAGCATACTTAATGTTCCTGGGGTGAAAGCTGTCATCAACGTCATTACAACATTTTTCTTGAAGCAAAAAGCAGTAAGTTTAGCAAGAATCTAAATGCCTATTTTTCTTTAAGGTTCAGTAACCACCAGATTCCCTCTTACACTTCTTCTGCAGGGTCTCAGCCCTGTGGTGAGGAGATGTCAGACATTGAGTCCTGAGAAACAAACCCATAAGAGCAATATTCATCCCTTGAGGGGCTTGACGTGGCGTTTATGCCATGGAGCACAAGCATCGAGCTGTTTCCTAATTGCATTTCTCTGTGACTTAGTCTTATAATATGATCCAAAGTTCTCATATGGTCTCCAAAGGGAAGGTCCTGACATTTTACTCTTTTTCTCTTACACCATAGCATTCTGATTCCTTCAATGTATACTCCTGTATATAGCAGAGGGAGATCAAGCCAGTCTAACTTCTTAACAGAGTCTGTTCCCTGTGGGGAGACCAGATCTTGCCATTCATCTAGTAAGCCATTAATCATGGCACTATTCTATACTTATTAACTGAACTCTTACCTTAAATGCCTCAGACTCTGGATCTGGGCTCATTGTTTCTCTTGATTATATATTTTTCATCCCTGGGACAAGGTATGCCCAGATAGTAAATCTTTAACTTTTCTTTTCTTGATACAATGGGGTTGGGGGGTAGGGGAGAGCACAATGGTGAGTCCTGTGTGAGCGGTAGGCAGAGTTATCATGCTATATGGTTCCACAGTGATGGGGATTTTTTCCAAAGAATTATTTTGTTTAAAGAGAATGCCATTGTGTATATATTTTCATCCTTCACCAAAGACCACACAAAATTTCCCAAAGGAAAAGGCATGAGGAAACTCCCTTAACACATAGCAAGAATCGCTAAAAATGAAAGTAAAAATGTGGTGCAGAGTTGTGACCTGCAATGTTGAAATGCTGGAGCTTTGTCAAGCAGCAATCACGANNATGAGGTCCACACTGACTAAAGACCCCACTTATAATCCTGATCTTTGAGGTGGGAAGATATACTTTTAATCCAAATCTTTTGAGGTAGATGTGAAAAGATTCACTTCTAATCTGGGTCACACTTTCTTTGCTGGCAGCCTATAAAAAGAACATGGAAGAAGGAGGCTTGCTCTTTGTCTGCTTGCTTTCGATGGCAAGTTCATTTGTTCACTGGCAATAGAGCCTACTTATTGCTGCCTGGAGGACCAGCCTCCAGCAGTGCAGGGCCTGAAAGCGAACCATGGCGTCAGTGTATACTTGACTTTTCTATTTGAGGGGGTTATGGTAAAAGACTCACACACTCTCTAGATGGTTTCCTTCAGACCTATTCTTTATTCTTCTTTTGCATTCTCCATTCTTTATTTTCCTGGTGATTTCCCTCTCTCATTCTTGGTGTTTTCTTGCTAACTCTGTCATTATTCTTGATGTTTCCCTTCTAGTTCCTTCTCTCTCACTTTTGTTGTTTTCCTTCTAATTCTCATTCTTGATAATTTCCTTCTAGCCCATTTTAACTCTAACTCTTTTTCTTACAGCTTATTTAC
Source organism: Neotoma lepida (assembly GCA_001675575.1). Classification (NCBI taxonomy): domain Eukaryota; kingdom Metazoa; phylum Chordata; class Mammalia; order Rodentia; family Cricetidae; genus Neotoma; species Neotoma lepida. The sequence continues at coordinate 60,588 of LZPO01017578.1, read as the reverse complement.
CCCAGCAAAATATTTCAGTCTATATAAACATTACAATGTGGTTACATTCTGATTTTCAAGTGAATGATTACAATGAATACAAAGCAAACAGTAAAAAACAGCATGTTTTCCATATCCCTTACATGACTAAACATTTTATGTATTGCAGGTGAAAAATAAATTATCCCAAGAATCCACATACATTCATACCCAAACAACTTGTTATAAATTAACTGTGTGGGCAAGCAAGATATTCTTCTCAGTCANATCTTTTACTGTCAGGCTACATTTTGCAGTTACAAAGAAAGGGCCAATTACTTTATTACTTATGTTGAAAGATAATCTTACAAGGAATCTTAAAGGAATCACAAACCTAAACTTTTATATATGAAAAAGATTCAGCTCTATTTTAAATCTTTAGGGTACATACCCATTCATCAATAGTTTTTTTATATCAGGAGATTGAGGGCAAAAATGGGTATAAGGAATTAATCATCATTGTTGGTCATCAACCAACCCTAGCAAGAAATGTGCATCAGCTAGTAATAATTGGGCAACTTTGTTCATGTTCCCTGACCTTAAAGAGTTCTGCATTCAACTATGTGCCTTTCTAAAACTTTAGATTATCTTCTTGGATTTTTCACCTCAAAGCTATTTGATGAAAACATCTTAGTCTAACTTGAAGCTATTTTCAAAGCTTTATTTCAGCTGTGATGCACTCTGAAACCTGTGAACACATCTTCCAACAGTAAGGTTAAAAGAATTTAAGCTAGCTGGGCTACTGGNACTCAATTGTTTTTCTTAATCATTAATCCAAGCCACAGTCTATATGGCTCCTCAATAGAAACTCATGTGCTGTAGCAGTGTGACACTTTCTTGTTTATATTTTTAATCATCAAAACTCTATTTAAACTAACATTATTATTATCATTTAGACAATATAGCTTAGGAATAAATCATCTTCATAGTAATGGACAGGTAAAAATGCCCACTAGAATGGGATGTTTCCATGAGATAAACACACTACTTTACAGGCAGTGGGGATCTCCCCACACCCATTCGCACCATGNCAGNTACTGTAGGGAGATGGCAGGGGCAAACAAGCATGGTAAGGCACAGCAGAAGGAAAAGTTATTCTGGAGTCTGTGGTCTTGGGGGCCTTGCCTAACCGAGATTCACCCATCAGGGAGTTTCCTCCTAGTAGGCTGACACCTTGAACTTCAATTGCCACCTGCTGGTCCTCTGACACGTCCACCAGCACCAACTTTTTTGGGATGCTGATGTATACTGAGGACCAGATGAGACATCTAGCCTCATGGAATGAACTGCTGGATTCTGGGACCTTCCTTTGATAGACAGCCATTGTTGAACCACAGCTGATTATATATATATATATGAGATTTATTAGAATGGCTATATATATATAATAGAAATATATATTTCCATTCTAGGTATCTATATATCTATATCTCCCTCTATATAAATATGTGTATAGGATGATGCAGATATTCATTCATCAGATCTATTCCTCTAGGGAACCCAGGCTAATACAACTGACATCATCTTCTTCATAGAGACCAAAAAGCTTTCAGATTCTGCTAGCTATTTGGTGCTTGAACCACCAAGGCACAGTATATGTCAGTCAGGAATATCCTTCTTTTATTTTTTTACAATAATCAAGTTGAGNACAATCAAATTGGAATTTACAATACAGATTTGGGCTTCCTTTATCCAGTTCTCCTTGTTCTATAATGAGAGTGCCCCTTATTCAACAGGAGATGCACTCTGTGGTGGGTCAAGACATCTTGCTTTATGAGAAAACCTCATTTCCTCTGGGAAAGTTGTATTTCTCTTAAGGAAGGCAAGTGAATTATTGAGTTGAATGACAAAATATCTATGGGAATCCTATTTATTTTGAGTTAGCATAGTGCTAGTGTTTGGATGTTTTTGTCACTCACGACACATATTCTAATCCCCAATTCTAGTTCTCTCCACTGATTTAGACCACAGAACCCTACCACTCTTCTCCCAGAACATCAGCAGCTACTCCTGTGCCCATGAGCTTCTCATAGAAAACAAACCTTGTGCTCATCATCCGGTTCAATGAGTTTCTGACAGCCAATGTCGAGAGAGGANGTATTAAACTTCATCTTGACATAGNTGACTGCCTAGGAAGTGTCATAGAAAGGGAGCAAAATTAACATTCTGAAGAGCACTTAAAACTCCTAGCCAAGCTGGCTGGTGATGGTGCACACTTTTAATCCCCACACTCAGGAGGCAGAAACAAGCAGATCTATGAGTTCTAGGCCAGCCTGGTCTACAGAGTGAGTTCCATGACAGCCAGAGCTGCACAGATAAACCCTGTATCAAAAAACAGACAAACAAACAAAAACTCATAGCCACATTCCTTTAGGGAAAGTTCTGTCTGTCTAGTCTGTCTCACACTGACCTAGGTATTGATAAGTTATGTACAAAGGAGTAAAAACTTTACATCCTCAGTAACAAAGAAAGAGATGTAGTCATGCTATTCCCTACTCACTGCTTGGTATGAGTATGTAGCCTTGTTGTCTGTTACATGCAAAATCCCACCAAGTAGCACCAATAGAAACAGCACATGGTATTAAGAAAGGGCTCAAAAGAATTAACACAGAATGAAAAGAACATGAAATCCTCACAGATCACTTCTANATCTGGTCCAAGATTAAAACTCCAGGAGATAAAAAGAAAGTGGTGGAAAGGAGGCTTAGGGAAGGGAGACTGGCTGTGCCAGATGAATTCTCATGACTTTCTCTGAAAATATCTTCACACTACAGCAAGGAAACATGTCTTTTTAAGGGTCTAAGGAAAGCCTGGGTCAGTTTTCCTGGGTGCCTCGTACCAGTCATCACCATCTCACAGACACCCTCGCTATGGGTCTTTCAGTTCTCTCTACCCACCAGCCCTGGCCTCTACATCCCTGGAGCATCTACTATCTTCCTANCTCCTTTTCCATATTCCAGAGTCTGCCCAGACTCTGCTGTAGACCATGGAAGTTCAGAATAAAGTAGTGATGATGAGCTCTGCTTCCTGACTCAGGGCCTGATAGGAGAAGCCCTATCCAGAGAGGAACCTAGATCCTGATTATTCAGGGTTGCAGATCCCCCCCCCACCTCCCACACATGCACATTTCTTTCTCAGCCTCTCAACATCTGAGAGTGGCACACAGCTGTGGGTATGACGGTCCCCGCCCTAACTTGTCTATGCTGAGCAGCTCAGATGGGAGCAGTAGCCCCCAGCAGCNTCTCAGTCCCACCTACCTCTAATTGGAGCACTATTCCAGGTAGCGGTGGCTGCTGCTGTTGCTACTTCTTGATTCAGTTTTATTTTATGTGCATGAGTGTTAGCCTGAATGTCTCTAAGTGCACTGTGTGGATGTCTGGTGCCTGTGGAGAATAAAGGGCTGGATCCCCTGGAACTGGAGCTGTAGATGGTTGAGAGCTGCTGTGTTGCTGAAAATGGAACCCAGGTCTGATGCAAGAGGATCAAGTGGTTTTGCCACTGGGCCATCTCTCTCTCTCTCTCTCTCTCTCTCTCTCTCTCTCTCTCTCTCTTTCTCTCTCTCTCTCTCTCTTCTTTATCTTTGTCTGTGGAATGGAATCCTCCTCCCTATACACACTAAGTGGAACAACCATGTTCACCTTCTGTGTTCCTGTTGTCTCCACATCTGCATTATGGGATCCTCCTAATTAGGAACCTGCTCTGATCATGTACCTGCTACAGTCTCTTCATGTTCTACTGCTCTGTGACAAGATTCCTCTCCTGTCAAGGCTGAGTATGCATGAGCTATTGCTAGCAGGTAACATGAACTCAGACTCTTTTGCTTCCTTGCTGAATAAGACACTACAGTTGAGAGTCAAGTATGGGACTCCAGGAATCCACTCTTCCTTACTTACTCCTTAGTCATCTACCTCTTGTCCCCCTCCTAAGACTGCCCTCAGTATCTGTTATCACAAAGGATTCTCCTTAGATTAAAACAAATAAACAAACAAACAAAAAACCAGAAGGGAGCAGGTGAGAATTACCAGCAGGACAGAGGAGTTGAGCTTGATGGACACGGAAGAGGGAGAGTCCACATCTGGAGTAGTGGTTGGTGAGGCTGAAATGGAAACATGAGTTGAGTCTTTGAATAGACCTCAAATCTGAGGAAATCTCACCTTAGCTTCTGGGTCCTCAGGCAATTCAGCAACACTGACAGTTCCTCCTCTTTGCTATTCCACAACTATTTGGAAGGGCTCTGAGTAGGAAGGGAGAGGGGGATGTCCTCTGTCCTCAAAAGACTCATGCAACTATGGTAGGAGCATCCAGCTTAATGAGAGGGTCTTATCTTTCCTGATGACAGAAGAGGAGGTAACCTCCGAGGAAGGTAGCAGAGAATGGTCTCAGGATATGATATATAAGAAGGGATGTCAAGGGATTTTCAAAAGAGATTGGGTGAAATGGAAAACAAAACAAAGCAAAACAAAACGGTGACTCTAGAATGGGGAAAAGGCCCTGGAATGAGAAGCCTGATCAAGAGTGGCAGCCAGTGAGAACCACAGTAACGAACAAAGACAACGCATGAGATAGGAGGGGGTGCAGAAGGAAATGAATGATGGGAGGATGGCCATTAATCCAAGAACTCATGGTGATTGGGTTAATTAATTAATTATACACACATCCCTCATCTGCANAGAACTACTACTTCCTCACCCTCTTCCCAATTACTTCTTGGTTCCAGCTTTTCTTCCCAGTGCCACATGAACTCCTTAAGCCAGGTCCTGCAGTCTCCCACTGAGGTCCATATAAGACGTCAGTTACATCCCTGTTTTTCTTCCATATATCTTTCAGCCAGTTGGAACCAGGNTGATCCTCTGTCCACTTTTTATTGCCTGAACCAACAAGGAACATTTTCTGTTTATTGAAGCCAAAGTTCCAGGATCGGTGGATATGTCTATCTCCTTCATGTCCTACAGAATNAGAGGCTCTGTCCCCATNGGAAAGAGATCAGCCTCTGGCATTGATGAGTTCTGTCTGCCTACTTGCCCTCCCTTCCCATCTCTTGACCTTGCTCTGTCTTCTATATTTTGGACTTGCTGTTGGACCTCTTAGGTGGGACTACCAGTGATTTTTTTTTCTTACATGAAAACAATGAATGCCTCTAACCTGTCACATATCTTGTTCTTGAAACTTATTCTGATTGTATTATACTCATGATTTATGTGACACAGTTGCTGTTTGAACAGGTCNCCTCCATCTTTCAGACAGTCAACCTGTTTTTCCAATATCTTTGTGGCATTTAGTCTGTTTCCCAGAAGACCAAAGATATTACATTTGTTGTTGCTACTGTCATGGTAAAGAAAAATGTTTTTGCTCAATTGGCCTTGGGACTT
>LZPO01017577.1:68521-86045 GCA_001675575.1 Neotoma lepida | reverse complement strand
GGAAAAAAAAGCAACATAAAGGGGAAGTGGCTTATTTTGGCTCACTGTTCAGGGGTACAGCCCATCACGCCATGAAAACCTTAGGAGCCTGAAGAAGCCAGGAAGCAGAGAATGATGCTGCAAAACCAGAGCTCAGTTCACTTTCTCCTACTCATGCGGTGCGGTCCACACTGTCCAGGAAATGTTCCGACCCACAGGTGAGATGTGTCTACTGACACCAGTTAACTTAAGCTAATCCACACAGGTGTGTATTGAAGCCCANCTCCCAGGAAAGCCTNTGGCCAACTAACACTAACCACCATGGANTCCTAGGCTTCCATGGACTACNTGAAGGGACCCCACTGATCTCCCTGCATGCATTTCTGTGAAATACAAAAAGGTCCTTGACAAAGACATTCCTGGGAGGCAAAGCTAGAAAGGATCCTACTAAATCCTTTAAAAGATTTACATATATTATAAACAGACAGAGAAATAAATTGCAGGGACTTGTTTTCTAGACCAACTGTTCCTTAAAATACAAAATAAAAAGGNTGGGGAGTCTATTTCCTAGTTTTCAATGGAGAGAATTAAGTTTCTCTCTTTAATTTGTCTTTGCCCTCACAGTTCTGATTGTACCTTCATTTATCAAAGTCTATAATTGGTTGTGTTGTTTTATTTGTTTTGTTTTTCTTAGCAGTCTGTTCTCATTTTATAAATGTACTCAAAAATTAAAGTATTATAAAAGGACTTCTCTGCTTGTGTCTTCAGTATTTCTTCCAGTTCATCGGGTTTAATTTGGTCCTCTGCTCCTGTAGTTTCCCAGCANGCTTTTTATGTAAGGCTCTCTGAACCTGCATAAGGATGCTTCAAGTGTAGGAAGTTGCCTTTGGGCATTGTGCTGGCTAGTTTTGTGTAGACTTGACACAAGCTAGAGTTATCTGAAAGGAGGAAACCTCAATCGGGAAAGCGCCTCCTTAAGATACAGCTGTAGTGCATTTTCTTAACTAGTGATTGGCAGGGGAGGGCCCTGCCCGTGGTGGGTGGAGAATCCCTGAGCTGGTAGTCCTGGCTTTTGTAAGAAAGCAGGCTAAGCATGCCACGTTGAATAAACCAGTAAGCAGCACCCCTCCATGGCCTCTTCATCAGCTCCTGCCTCCAGGTTCCTGTTGTTTGAGTTCCTGTCCTGACTTCCTTCAATGATGAACAGTGACGTGTAAGTCAAGTAAACCCTTTCCTCCCCAAGTTGTTTTAGCCATGGTGTTTTATCTAAGCAATAGAAACCCTAATTAAGACAAATTGGTACCAGCATAGTGGGGTGTTGCTGCGACAGACCTCCTGACAATGTTCTGGGGAGGATTGTAGGAAGGACTTTGGAACTTTGGGCTAGGAAAGCCATTGAGTGTTGAGAGCTCAGTGGGATGTTCTGTAGGACTCGGAAGATAAGACTATTGGAGCAGTGAAGATGGAGATCTGGGTTTTGAAGTTTCGGAAGGAAGTTTAAAAGACTCTGTGAGGGACGTTTGCCTTGACTTTGAGTCAAGACTCTGTTGTTCTGGTTAACTGGGGCTGAAGAATCAGCTGTGATTAGCAAGAGACCAGACCCAATAAAATAAATCTTTTGCATTACTGGGATAATACATGCTGGTCANCTGGAACTAAGAAATCAGTGGTGATTAAGAAGAGACCAGCATCATTGATGTGAAATCTTCTGGAATGTGTTTCTTNAGAGTCTGCACAGAGAAGCTGTGTTCCAGAGGTGACCAAGGCTTTACTCTGCACTGCCAGCTGAACTTGATAGTGCAAGAGTCACCCAGGTAGTGCTGGTTTGGAAGGCATGAAGGGATCATGGAGAACAGCTGAGGCTTTCACTGTGTGGCCGGGCTGGAGTCCCTGAAGAAAGCCCAAGAGAAACTATTGGTGAAAGTGCAGCCCTGTTGCAGCAAGAGATCCCAGCATTTTGGGGATGCCAAGAACAACAGCAGCATTGGAGTGGAGTACAGCAGGAGCCTGGAAGATAAGCTGTGTATACTGCAGAGGGCAGAGCCAGAGACAGGACACAAGCCATTTGAAATAGCTCAGAAAATGGTAAGTAAACCCCAGACCTTGGTCATTAAATTATTTACACTGTTGGGAGTGGGGNCTTTGCTTCGTTCATGTTTTGACTCTGTCCTGATTTTTTAGTTTGTTTTAGATTTTATAGGAGCCCACAGTTGAGAGACTTTGAATTTCTAAGAACTTTGGGTTTTTACAGAGACTGGACTTTTTAAGTATTTGAATTTTTAAAGACTGAGATTTTAAAAATTGGAATTAATGTATTATCTTGAGGAAGAACAAGAAAGAAAAGGTTATGGCTTAATAGTGATGTATTTGAGTGTCAAGTTGACAAGGGGTTAAATTGTCCTGGCTAGTTTTATGTAGATTTGACACAAGCTAGAGTTACTTGAAAGGAGGGAACCTCAATTGAGAAAATGCCTCCACAAAATATAGCTGTAGAGCCTTTTCTTAATTAGGGATTGATGGGGGAAAGACCAACCCATTGTGGACAGGGCCATCTCTGGGCTGGTGATTCTGGGTTTTATAAGAAAGCAGGCTGAGCAAGCCATGAGGAGCAAGCAAGCAGGAAAACAGCACCCCTCCACAGCCTCTGCATCAGCTCCTACCTCCAGGTTCCTGCCCTGTTTGAGTTCCTGTCCTGACTTCCTTTGATGGTGATGTCAAAGTGTAAGCTGAAATAAACCTTTTTCTCCCCAAGCTGCTTTGGACATGGTGTTTCCTCACAGCAATAATAACCCTAACTACAACAGGCATGCTTGGTGGAGAACCACCCATGTGTAGAGTCTGATGATGATTTGTCATCTGAGTTTGAGTATCCTGGTGTTTCTAGGATTATGAAGGGTTAGGGACCCTACTCTACTAGCCCACTATGACCACAGTGGAGAAAGACAAAGTATGTATGGGTCTCCCAATTTCTTTTTATTTTGTGTGTGTGTGTGTGTGTGTGTGTGTAAAGGTAAATATATACTACCACACAAGCGTGGAGATCACAGAACAGCCTCAGGCTCAGGTGTCAGTCCTTGCTTGCATCTTGTTTGAGACAGGGTCTCTCTGTTGCATGCCACTGCATGAGTAAGGCTAGCTGTCCTGTAAGCATCTGGAGAGTTTCCNGACTCTACCTCCTGCCTTGCAATTACAGGTGTATACTANAACGTCCTGATTTACATGGGCAGCAAGGATCTGAACTCAGGTGCTCCTTCTCGAAGGGAGAGCTTTCCCTGCTGAGTTTTATCCCCAGCCTAGTCCCACAGTTTCAATACAGGTTTACTGCAACTATCTTGCCAGTTCTTGCTAGCTATGTCTCACTCCTCTTTCGCTTGATTCCAAGTGTCTGTGGAGTCCTTGCTGTCTTCTTGTAATTATCCCCACCCANCTCTTTTGTCTAAATAAGAAAATTCTAACCTAATACAAAACTATATACAATAGGAATGATTATCAAATATTGTCCAGGAGGAGTAAGGGATAATGACCTAGACAAGATGGAACTACAACCAACACAAACAACATCAAACAAGCGACACATAGATCATTCCAAAAGGTGTCCTATCCTAAAGAACCTGAACTATATAACTGAACTACTATAACTGTTAGTCTTCAATCCCATCAAAGACCTGAGAGTGAATATAATAACACCTGAGGAACAGGAGAAGGATGCAAGCAACTTTCAGGAGTCTTGCTAGAATAGACAGAGACAGCTGGCAGCCTGGACAGTCACCTAGAATTTCTCAGTATCGTTGGTGCATTCAAATTGGNGACAGGCCTAGCTTATCTGTCAGACCATTTTCAAAAGCAGGTTTTTTGAAAGACTATCTTACCCTGTCTTGGCAGAGTTCAATAGTTGCTTTTACTGTCAGCGGTCGAGGCAAGGGCAGTTCTTTGCCCAATAGGCCATTTTTTTGTGCCAAGAAGACAAACTTCCATATGGAAATGTCTCGGAAGCCCAACATTCTCTCGGGATCAGATCAGTGCTGCCAAGAGCAATTGTGTCTCACATCAACAGAATTTTAAGTTATCAAAACATTTAAATGCCATTTTCTCTAGGTCTATGAAGTGTTTGAAAATTGCCTATCCATCTGACATATGTGTCTGTAAGTCTGGAGAACCTAACTAACGTAACTATAGACATGGCAAGCATGAGTGACTATAACCTGTCTCTTATACACATCTAGATGTGTATAAGAGAAAGGACAATGACCTCAAGATTGTGACAATACCCAAAATGGCTTAAACAGAGGTAGAAATGTATATATAGAGCAATATGCAATATAACAATAATCCTAAATATATATCAATATACAAATATCCTAAACAGAGGTAGAACATACATACATATGACAAATACAATTTTACATTTGTATCAATATACAAAGTACTTCAAACAAAAGTAGAAATATATGTACATTACAACAAATATAGTTCTGCATTTGTATCAATATACAAATTATCCTAAATAGGAATATATAAGTAGTTTGCATTTGTATCAATATACAAGAATCAATATCAGTGCAAATTATCTAAGGCTGATATTTTACTGAATTAGTTTACTAGTAAATACAATGATCTACCTTAATATCCTATACCTATCCATTCCCCTTTCTCTTTTCTAAAAGAGAATACTGAGTTCACATTCTGTTGTTCCACCCCCAACCCTACAACCACACATTCATAACCCCAAGAAAATGAAATATTTGGGAGAGGGGCATTGTTTTCTTATGATTACTTCCTGCTGTTTAGGGGACAANCTCTTGTCTACTGTGAACATTAAGTCCCTACTGCTACTGAGTAAGTTTCAGGAGTGTTGTCACTTTCTCCACCATGGATATGTGATCTCCCCAGCTTCTCCAGTACCCTGTTATTGAAATCGTCCATCCTTCCATGGCACTGGCAAGTGCTCCTTAGGTGTTCCTCTGGAATTGATTTTGTTAAAAACAAAACAAAACAAAATGGCTTATTTATCATCACCTCTCAAAACTTATTGTTGAATTGAACATGTTCTGGTTTCTGAGATGCCTTCTTTTCTATAAGCAGCTTAGGAATCTTGGCACTTCTTTTCAAATTCAGACTTCTTTTTCATTCTAACATGAATCTAAGAGATTTGTACCTAGATGTTCAGGGCAAAAAAATCTTCCTGAGTTTTCAGAAATAGAAGTATAAACTGACCTTCCTTCTTATCCCCTATTTATCTTACTTGGTTGGTTCCTCCCTTATTTTTCTCTGTTTATATATTAGATTAGGTCTGAAGTTCTTATTGATGTGAGAGCAAATGGTTTGCAAGTAAATCTTGCAGGCATCTGTATTAAATTTGGTTAAGTTTTCAATTCAATTAATCTCACAAGAGCCTCTTATTGGAACCTATGATGTGATAAGCTTTGTGCTACATTTATGTGCAAAGTCAATTTCTCTGCTAAGGAACAGATATCTACCTGTATAATAACTAGTTATATTGTAGATTGATCTGTTTAATTCATGATTTTTATGCAAGTACTTTGAAATTTGCTTGTGAATTAGTGCCAAGTCATTTCCTAAAAATCAAATAAATCCATGTATCACTTATGTAACTATTAAGAAGTATATAATAGTTAAACCAGCACTGTATAATAAGCAGAAATAAGCAATCTCTGAAATCTCAAAAGCTTAAAACATAAAAATCAATAATTTGCTTACATAAAGTCCAATTAGTGACTGTATTTGGCAATATGAAGATTAGGAATACATAAAGTCATCTAGAAAGACAGTTTAAAGATGTCTACCACAGGCTGGAAAGAAGGCATTAGCTGTCCTTTCAGAGTTTAGACTCTCATTCCTAGCACTTAGATAGTGGCAAATAACAATCTGTAACTCAGGTTCCAGAGAACCCCAACCCTCTCCTTCTGGCCTCCGCAAGCTCTAGGCACACATGTGGTACACAGACATACATGTAGGCAAAATACCCATATGCATAAAATAAAAATAAAATTAGAAGAAATATGAACCTTTTAAAAAAATGTTAACCACATTTGAAATGTGCTATGTGGTAAGTCACCATGAGCCAAAGGACTAAAGAAGCAGGTCACACACACAACAGAGGAGGGCAAAGGAGAAATGAGTTTGTGCGCCTTTTAGTCTGTGGATATGAAGTTTACCTGGATGTTTCCCTCAGATAGATGGAAAAAGAGAAATGGCGGCTGGTTGATAGGGAAGGTTGGGAAACAAAGTCCAGCTGAAGGAAGGAAGGAAACCCCCTCCAACTCTCAGTGAATATACCTTAGTCTCTAGCAGCCGCCTCTGCCAAGTAGGATGCACATCTGGCCGAGGGCAAAGATGGTGCGCATTGTTCTGCCAAGTAGGATGCACATCTGGCCAAGGGCAAGGATGGTGTACATAGTTCAGACTCAGCTTCTGTTTTTCTCAACTAACTTGAAGTCTCATCTCCATTTGTTTTAATAAGACATTCCTAATCAGGCCAGCTTGGGGAAATTGACCAGACTAATACATACAAAGTCGGAGAGGAAATGGATACTTACTCAGTAGGTGGCTTTCCTCAAATTCTCTGAACACCAATGATCAGTATATGAGAATGTATTTTCTCTTACCAGCCTCTGTAATGAGCCACCAGTCAACAAGGAGGCAGTACATCAGTTGATTTTTTTTTTCTGTTTAGTTTAATGAGGAAAGGGAAAGAGGTTATTTTGTTGATGATGTAACCATTAGCCAAATGCAAAGCCTTTCCAGGATAAATAGAAGATAGGAGGAGATGGTGGCAGATCATTGTTTTCTAGCCTGTTCTTCTTAGCCTAATGTTTAATATAGCAAATAAATTCATGGCGAAGTTTGGATTTACTTTCTCTTGAAAACAAAAATCTTGAGTAATGAGCCTGCACTTGAAGAATTAAAATGGAGATAGATTAAATGTGTACACTTTTTCCTCCTGCAGAGAATATAGAATTTTATTTTTTTTCCTGTTTTCCAGTTGCATAGCATGGTTGTGTGGATGGCTCAAGAATGTGAAATTTAAGAAATGGCATTTGAAATCTTAGTTTGCTTTTTACAACTATTATGCAATTGGGACGCGACCTACATTTCTTCAGCCTCAATTTCTATATCCATTAAATTGGTATAGCTGTGCTTATGTGGGCCATATTTACATAACAAAACTGAAAAATTACACACCTCAGATTGCAACACCTGCCTCCTAGTAAGTACCTTGGAAATGCTGGTTCTTTGGCATGGGAAATTGAGAAGTGGGGAGCTTTCTTGGAGACGTTCAGTGTGGAACAATAGATCCAGAATTTGAAACCTCTGAAACTATTTCTTCAAAGATTCTTTAAGCTCTCCCACACCCTGCATTTCTCACACCTCAGTGTTGCCAAAGCATCTAACTCAAAAAGCTGTCTTTTATTTATCCATTGAGAATTTGTTCAGAATCCTTACGGGATACACAAAAACGAGAGTGATCACGTCCTTTCCCTAAAATGTTGCAGTATCTGCATGTAACCTATCTATATCTTTCCATGTACTTCATCTGTAGATGAATATTAATACACAGTCAATGTAATTGCTGTGTAAATAATTGTTCTTCTGTATTGTTTAGGGAATGGTGATGAAAAATTCATGAAGTGGGTACAGATGCATTTTTTTTTCAAATATTTGTGATTTATAGAACTTGTGGCTGATCTGGACTTGCCATGTTCTTCTGGACATGTCATTACATTTACACAACAGCCTTGGGATTTCTGTTCTTTTAATTCGATTGAGACATTGTCAGTGGATAGATTAGGCTCTCTTCTTTGTTTTATCTAAGTGCCAACCTGAATATGCCACTCCAGGCTCTGCTCTAGGTACCAAAAGGAATGAGATGGAAAAGACGTATCTCCACTTTCGCAGAGTTAATTCCCGACAGCACCTGGGGCTCTGCTCTGCTTTCCTGGTGAGTGTAGATCCAGTCCGGGAAAGCCATGGTAGCTCAAAGTATCTGGCAGAAGGAACTTCGTGTTTAACTTGGAAAAACGGGGGGGGATGGGATAATATGGAATGTCAGGACCCTACTCTTCACTTTTTTTCCACATTTGGTGGATCAGAGGGAAGCAGAAACAAGAGGAGCTTCTCAGCTGTGTGACACTGGACATGGAAACATTTGGGAAATAGAAAAGAAGCAGGAATTCAGACATGCAGTAAGACTATGCTCAGGGGCAGGCAGTAGTCGAGGAATACTTGTATTTTTTGAAGTCAATTTAAAAAAAAATAAAACTGCTGGTCTGCACATTAATTTGTAGTTCCTGTCTTTTTTTTTTTCCTGCACCACATGAACCAGATTTGGTAATTAACATCTTTAAGCCGAGTTCAGCAATTTATTGGGCTTAGTTTGCAGTCCACATACACACCCTGACAAGACTATCCTAATGAGTCTGAACCCAGGAGCCATATCCCTGGTTGAGCTAATTCTGCAACTTAAGGTCCCCAGCCAGTTGCTGGGAATTATCTCAAATGGACCCTGACTCTGGCCACCTGCAGGACAGTCCCTCTACATATACTACTTCCAGACATTGGATAGTGGGGCATCAGTAAAATTACTTCAGAGAAAAATTATGTATTTTAATTGCATTTTGGGCTGAAAAAAAAAGTACAGCTCTGCAATATTTACTGCTCTGTACAAAGGGAGAAAGCACAGCACATAATATTGTAGCAATTACAAAGGTCAAAAGAGGCTCTCTCCTCAGGCCGTTTTATGACACAGGGAAGCAGCACTTCTGAACACATAATGAACACGACCGTCTTCCATTTGGATTGGGAAGAAACCTCTAGCTCCCAGCAAAGGTGTTCTAATGAGATACTGTATTAGTGTTATACTGCTTTCAAAGCAATCACCAGCATGCTGATTGTTCCCTGGGAAGGTCCCTTCCACCAGCCTTATTTGTAACAAGATGAAGGTATGTTTGACAGGGAAGATTTGTTGTCAGTGGGGAAGAGACAAGTAGAATGTATACCACTGAGCCCAGAGAACTGCTGTCCCTGCCTAAGGCTTTCAACAACTATAATGGACGGGGAGGGAAAAAAAATATCCTCAAAGTTAGAAAGAGTAAGCAAGATACCTNGGCAGGTTTCTGGGTGCATGGACACAAAAGTCTGTATCTTAGGCTTTCTATTGTTGCAATGAAACACTGTAACCAAAAAGCAAGTTGGGGAGGAAAGGGTTTATTTGTCTTATATTCCACATTGCTGTTCATCACTGAAGGAAGTCAGGACAGGAACTCAAGCAGGACAGGAACCTGGAGGCAGGAGCTGATGCAGAGGCCATGGAGGGTGCTGCTTACTGGCTTGCTTTCCCTGGCTTGCTCAGCCTGCTTTCTTATAGAACCCAGGACCGCCAGCACAGGGAGGGCTCAACATCACCCACTATGGGCTAAGCCCCTCCCCATTGATCACTAAATGAGAAAATGCCATATAGCTGGATCTCATGGAGGCGTTTCCTCAACTGAGGTTCCTTCCTTTCTTGACGACTCTAGCTTGTATTAAGTTGACACACAAATCCAGCCAGTATAGTGTGTTTTCTCTGTGTAGGCTCCTCCTGAACCAAATCACCATAGCTGGCATAGAGGTTTTTCAGGATCTAGGGCTACTTACAGTACTCGGTACTTTCTCTAACTGGGCAGTGTCAAGAGAATAGGGACAGTCTACTCACTCAGGCCCTGGAGGGTTGAAAGTGCACTGCACTTTCGCAGGCAGAAACCTGCCTTCTGAGATGGAAATGAAACAAGAGATAAAGGAAGGATCTTTGTTAGTACTCAAGGGCAGGGGCTTCTATTGAAGAAGTGGGCTAATTAGCTTATACTAGACTATTTTGTTGTTTTGAGATAGGGTTTTCCAGCTCAGGCTGGCCGTCAACTCAGAGTGATCTTTCTGTTGCTTTCTCTATGCCTATGCACTGACTATATATCCCTGAGAGTGGACACTGAGCTCAAAGCATGGTCAGAGANGGGACCAAAGACAGTCTGTCTCTGCTCTAAAGGGCAGATGGTATTAAGGTCTGTGGATTGATCACAATAGAAGCACTTTACAATTTTAGAGGTGACGCAGTAACTTACTCTTAGGGCCAGCTCAGACATAATGTGTTGGTTGGACATGATGAGTGAGGTCGTTAGGCAAGTCTTCAAAGGTAAATAGGATTTAGGAGAGGTGGCATTCCAGCAGGGCTGACAGGAAGAAGCAAAGTTACAGCAGTGAAAATGAATGTGGCAGATTAGTAGGATGCCAAAGGCATTGTCAGGATAATTCAGTTAGGTAGCTCTTTTCCTTGGTCTCGGCTTCTAAACCAGTGGTTCTCAACCTGGGGGTTGTGACCCCTCTGGGGGTCANAGATATCCTGCATATCAGATATTTACATTACGATTCATAACAGTAGCAAAATTACAGTTATGAAGTAGCAACAAAATAATTTTATGGTTGGGGGGGTCAGCACAACATGAGGAACTGTATTAAAGGGTCCCAGCATTAGGAAGGTTAAGAACCATAAGCAAAATCTTCCAAGTCTCAAACCCTCCCAACTGTCCTTCCTGCTACATTCCCCACAAAGAAGCATTACTATTTCTGTTTCTTTTGCATTCTCTTGTCTTCTTTTCTTAATATCTAATGTTAGAAGCATCAGTGTCTTTGCTCTTAAGCAATTGTGAATTCAAAGGATGGACTGAGACTCCCTCCTTTTTATTTTCATAATCGTGGCGAGTAATCACTAGTTAGTATGTGAAGAAATTTTTAATGAATGCCTGTATTCCCCTCAGCCACAATTTGTTCTCATGTGTCCCCACACTCATTAACCTCAGAGGCTTCTCCATGTCTCTTTCCCCTCCTCTCTCTTTTCCATGTTGTTTAAGACATCAAACTTACTGCATCTGAACTGGAAAGCTCACTCACTTACTCAAACTTCTGTGACTCAGTCACTCTTACGTATACATTCATGAAAATTCAGTTAAAGAAAGCATTGATCCATGAGATCACTCGCTCAGATTGAACTAGTTCTGAAAATAAAACCTTCAGAAATTTCCCATTTCCTAGTCTCAGTACCGATGCAAATGATCTCTCGACCCCAGTTATGGAACTTTGTGCACTAAAATGACTGATTTCATATCAATGGCCAGGGACCCACATTGCAAACTTACAAGACCATTTTAAACTTTGATTTTCCAAAGCTCCTTTCCAACCTTATCAAGGATTCCATCTGTCAAATCCATGTTCTACATTTTTGGGGTCAGTAAGGGAGTTTTGAATATTGAACCAAGGGAGGAATCCAGCATGGGGTCACCGGGAAATGCTCTCCAGAGAAACAAGAAATGTGAAGTGATCCCAAATTGTACATGGGTTCAAGCAGTCACCAAATAGTTTAAAACATATGTCTTCTGGCTAACATTTTGTCATCCATCAAAGAAATATAAGAAATAAAAGGCTTTGAAATGCTTTTCTAAAACCATGATTCACCTATTTCTACATCTCTTATCTGGGCAATGATTAGTTTTCTAGCATTCAGCAACAGGCTNCACCGTCTTAGTTTTCAGATCTCTGATACAGTCAGTAAGAACTGATCAGTCACTGAGTGCTAANGGCTTCTCAGTGGGTTCCTAAAACAGGAAATGATGGAGTTCCTGAACAAAACTTGGGAAAACCTCTTGTCTACTTTGCATAGTCTCTATCTACATCACTCACAGTGCCCAATAGCAGTGTAATAGCCGTGTCCACATTTGTTGCTCTGTATTGTTTAGCTATCAACGATGAAAGAATGCTATACATTTTCAGTACATATTTTATCCTTTCAAAAAATGTTTTATGTATTTATTTACTTTTATTTTATAAGCATTGGTGTTTTGCCTGCATGCATGTCTGTGTGAGGGTGTCAGATTCCCTGGAACTGGAGTTAGACACCTGCCATGTGGGTGCTGGGAATTGAACCCAGGTCTTCTGGAAGAGCAGTCGGTGCTCTTAATCCCTGAGCCATTACTCTGGCCCCTAAAGAATATTTTTGGTTTGCAGATTGTTGGCTCTGTTGCTGCAGAGCTTACAGGAATGGAGAGCTGGCTTTTAGTCTTCTTTCAGCTATGCAAAATGTAAATTCCTTGTTTTAGGACTTCTAGTGTATTGACGATTTCCCACAGATTGTGTCAGGGATTTATTTTTATGTTTTTTTTTCCAGAAATAATCAAGCAAATTATGATGTGTAATTCACAGAACACTCATGTTTAACATGATAAAAATATTTATAGAGCAAACAATTTTCTTAAGTCAAGAATTCTGAAAGGTCCATCTAGCTTAACAGCCTTTGTCTAGGAGTCTAGTTTTTAAAACTTAGTTCCTTTTCTGTGAAAGGAGAGAATTAACAGAAAAGATGGTGCCCAAAGTTTCATTTCATCCTTAAACTTTAGATTTTATGTTTAGTTACTATAGACAGTCAGGAAGTCCTTTCAGCTTACTTGGTATCTATACTGTAGACAGCCAGGAAGTCCTTTTTAACTCACTTGGTGTCTATAGAAATGGGATCTTTACTGATAAGGAACAGAATCACATTAAGATCTATTACCTTCAAGGGTGTTAGCTAAAAGTGTTGTGTCCTTTATATAGAGAGCAGATTAGCTTAAGAAAGAGGAAATGATACTTCACAGCCTGGGCAAGGCTGCCAATCAGGGAGGCCATTTAGGGATTTGATGCAAAGTTATTTCGGGTTGTTGACTCCACATGCCAACGTTCTCACTGATATTTTTAAATCCTTGCAATAAAATCTCAGCAGAAGAAAGCACAGGATGGATTCCACGTGCTTGTGAATATGTCTCTGACACACTTCAGGGTTTTCATTCATCTTCACAACTGTAGCACTTGGGGTACCAGCAAATCTTTGGGGGATGGAATTGAGAGGAATGGCCTTACAAGTGGTGAAGACCAGGGGTTGCATATATTGTTCTTCTAATTGGAGGCAGGAAAGTTTTCCTAATCTTCAGCTAGTTATTGCCCTTCAATTCCCTTAGGCTTTGATTGATAAACTCTTTTCTAAGAATTTCTTTTGGAAAGAACTAATTGTTTTTCACAATTATGTACAAAGTGGCAGTGCGCTCAATTCTCCATACTGAATCAAGGCATAGAAAAATACTGTTCTACAGGCACCATCTATGCCTATGAAATTGGCTTTTATAAACTGTTCTTACAGCAGAGCTGTCCTTACTTAAGCAATCATTAATTAGTGTGTGTTAATAAAATCGAGCTGTTTATTCACATCCTATAAGTCACCAGGAGAAGCTAATGCTCCACACGTCCTTAACCATGCCCTGATCATGGCTCCTCACAGTCCCCACAGTGTCTGGATACTGACTAAGCCAAGGTATGCACATTTCAGGCTGAGTGTTACCCTTCCTGCCCTGGCCACTCTCATCTGGGAAGACAATTATGTACCTGGCGGCAGCTTGCTTCCCTTACCACCCCACCTCTCTGGGTTGCTAGTCTGATTGTTCAGGCTCCTGGATATTGGGATGCTGTGTTTCCCAATAGTCAAGGTCACTGTGTTTTACAAAGGATACATCTTCAGACGCCTTATTCTTTTAAGCTGTTTAGCTCAAGGCTCAAACCTTGATAAATTGCCCACTCCTCACTCTCTTTTATCATTTACTCATGAGGAGTTGGGTCTTTGTTCTCTGGGAGATAGCCTGGAGCAAGATAGGAAGATTCACATGAAGCAGCTGGGCGGGACATGCAATGAGCCAGTGGTCCAAACTCCTCTGAGATAGTCCTGTGCTGTGTGAGACTCGTACTCGATTGTGGATGAAGTAAGTTAATGATTTCATGCTGCTTCATATCCATCAATGTTACTTGAAAACAGAGGCACAAGGAAGGCTTCATGTGTTGACAACCATCACCACTAAGACAACCTAATACAACAAACTGAAAAATATTTCTTTGGTTTAAAAGATAGAAGAGGAGTGGGGAAATTCGTGGTACCACTGTAAATGACAAAGAATGATCTCATNATAAATAAAACAATCTACTACGTAGGATCAGATTGGAGGAGGAGAAGGGAAACTCTTGTAGATTCTTGTCAATGTCTTCCATGACTGTGGTATTTTGTCCTTTCAAGCACTCATTATTTTGCATATTTATGTTTTAATTTCCTGTCTTACTGGATTTTATGGATGTATGGATACTGTTTATGGTGTTTCTTTTTTCTTTTCTGGTTTGCTGGAGAGATGGCATAAGAGATGCTTGCTTACTCTTATAGAGGACCTAAGTTACCAGCACCCATGCTAGTGGCTTATAACTAACTATAATCCCAGCTTCAGGGAACCCAACACCGTCTTCTGGCCTCCTTGGGCACCTGTACACACGTGCACATAACCCTGTAGAGATGCACGTGCACGCGTGTGCACATATACACACACACACATACACACACTAAAAATTATGTTGTAAAAGTAAATCTTTTCCCATATATTTAAAACTGTCACTATGTTCAAATTTAGCCACTATTAATTTATTAGGTTTATTTTTATGCAACTTTCTCAGTTTGTAGAGTTTAATATCTGTTGCATTTTGTTTCCTTTTTTCTTATTTAATGAAAAACATAATTAAGCAAATGAATTTTGCTCTTTATAAAGCTACCACCGCACCTGAAAGAGACTGAATAGTTGTGGTGAGATTAGGTTGACATACAACAATCTTCCCATAGTTAAATTTAATAACTTGATGCTGTAGATTTGATTTAGCTTTTGAGATGAATATGATTTAGCAGAGATTTGGTTTTATTTACAAGTGATTATATTGGTTTTTGAAGTCATTTTGTAATCAATTTCTGGTTTATTATACTGTNCACAGGGAATTTATGATTCTAATGTACTTAGTTTGTAGGTAGACTGAAATGCCACTNGGTAGGCATATTTTATATAAGGGATGCTCTGATATCATCTATTGGTTTAATAGATGAATTCCATTGTTCTAGTATTAAACTTGTCATATTTGATCTTCTTGAACTACGTAAATAATATGACAATATTCATTAGTGTCTTACCAACACTGCACATCTTATTTTTTATGTTGGTGGCTGTATTTCAGACTTTTATTGTATACATTGATATGGAGTGAATTAAGAATCCTCCATCAGGTGAATTGTCCTGTGGAGTGTGTACTTGCATTCTTTAGAGTTAATAGAATTGTGAGAAAAAAATATTATTTATAAAATCCATACTTTTATATTTCTGACATTGTTTACTAGGTTTTTGTTTTTATAAATTTGTTATTTTAATCTTGGAATATATTTGGTTGNGGTCATAAATTGATGATTTTTACAAAGCAAAGCTAACTCATGGTCTTAATTAGGATTAAACCCAGTTGGATTCATATTGAAGATAAATATTATTGTTTTATTTTTTTCAAGGTCTTTTACAAAAACTACCATTCAAGACATAAAATTGTGCAAAAGTTCACTATAATGCTCAGTGACATTTTTGAAGGGACTGTCTTCATGTGACTGCTACCTAGATTAGGCTGCGTTACTTAGTCACACATCACCACATTTGTCTTTTAAAGGAGAGGACTGTTTTTCCCTTCGTGGATGCTTGTATTTTTCCATACAAATGTAAAACCCAACCATCAATTCTGGCTCTTTCATTGGTAGTCTTGTTTGCTTCTTTTAGTTCTTCCAGTTTACCTGTCTACTCTTATTTGGTGTTTATATTAAGTTGACCGTCAACATGAAGCGACCGCAGGCATAATTGTCTTTATGTCTAAAGCTAACATATTTTTTTTAATTTAATTGATTCATCAGGAGTCAATTCCCTCCCAATATGGTGAGAATGAAGAGAGAGAGAGAGAGAGAACATGAAAGAAATACCACAGTTAAATCACTTCTATCATGGTACCTACAATTATCCGGGACATGTGGCTGAAGTCACTAAGCGCTTACCTAACAGTGTTCTTTGACCTTTTGTTCATGACAAGAAGAGCCTCAGGTTCCCTTGTGCTTGTTGCAAGGTGCCTATGTATTATAATCTATCCACGGATGCAGAATTAAGTCTATGAAGTCTTCTAGGTTGTTTGTATTTTCTTATCAATAGAAATGAATGCACTTGGAATAGTTTCTCCTGAGTCTCAATGGCACATGAACTTGCTTGAAACCTTAATACATTCTTAAATAAGATGGAAATCCACAAAACCACCAGGTAGGATAGAATCCTGGAAATGTGCTTCTGCATAAATACCAAAGCCTCTTGCTGGGAGACTTCTTGTGACAGGAGAGAAGCAAGCCTTGGGTTGTTAAAGCCTTTGTAAACTAAGTCTTCCATATATATGGTTAACTGGTACCTGGGAGAAATTCAGCCTGTGCAGGACATATCATGGGGCAGAACAGGATAAATGGAATAGGTATTTCATTATTTCCTTGTGTTTTCTTCTTGGCCTCTTCAGATATGTGGTAGCCTTTGTGCATTTATGAGAGAAGCCCTGTGAACCCAGGGCTTTTATTCATCTGTATTTCCAAATACCCCCAGTGACCCAATCAGGAATTAGTGGTGGGGGTAGGGGGGACAACATCTATGTGGCATTGGAAAAAAATTATTCCTTTGACTAATTCAGATAAATGCATTAAGAGATATTTCTTCCCTCTTAGTAGATTGTCAGAGTACAGTGAAGCCTCAGTGGTCAGACCTACTGGAGAGTCGGCCTTTAGACACATGCATTACAGAACATAAAAGATCCAGATGCAGTTCTAATAGCTAAAACTGGAGAAATTGATTTCAAGAAGTTAAATGAATCTAAGAGCATGGTAATCCTTGGGGAGTCAGTCTTTTCCCTACAGTACTGTTTAATCTTAGATTTTCAGAACTGACAGCAAAGGAAAATCTGGTGTTAATTACTAAGTTATTTAATTAGATTAATTTTACTTTGACTTGTTATAATTATTGGCCCAAAATAGTGTCAGACATTTTACTGAGCAATGAAGAGCTAGCAAATGTTCAACATGGACACAGATCCGCTGGTCTTGGTATTGCTGGGAAGGTCTATAACCATGGTGATTATTGAAAGAGAGAGAAAGCAAGAAAGAGAGACAGGAAACTTGTTCCAGAAGCCTCTTTTGGAGCTGTAGCAACTTCTCACTCATTTGGAGGCAATCTTGATAGTCTTAATGTGAATGGGATTTATGGAACCAAGTCAACACTAATCACATTGTATTTCCATCACATATGAAATATTTATGAGATGCTCATTCATTCTCAAATTGACTGTTTGGAACATATAACTACATTTGATACCGCTTTTCCATAAAGTATNAGTTTTATCGTTTAACTTGTTTATTCAGTAAATACAATGTATATACCATGCACATTTATCAGATCTCTTTAAATTTCGAAAGGAAGGAATCCAAGTTGAGCTAGAAAATGCACAAAAGATTTTATAATAGTGTTGAGCGAATCTTAAACGGTCTTATTAATTGAAAACACCAGGCCAGGTATTGAGGTAAATTCTGAATGATCAGAGAGACAGAACAAGCCAC
>LZPO01017577.1:31642-48584 GCA_001675575.1 Neotoma lepida | reverse complement strand
CATTGCTATGAACTTGCTATGGGGAAAATACATTAGGTTAAGGTTTTGACTTGCAGTATCCCCTGTGTTAGCCCTTCAGTCCTAGCTTGAGGAGGGTCATAATAAATTAAAGGCCTAATGTTTCTTATAAGGTCCAAGCTAAGAACAGCTCCCATCTAGATCAATACACTTGTTCCCTGCCTCTTGATCTTCCTGACACACGAACAGCTCCTCTTTCATCCTGTCTGTTGAGAGATTTTCCCCAGTGTCCTAAAGCTCATCTATATTTAGCTGGTTGCATCATTAGCTCTGCCTGGGGAATCCCAGAGTCCAAGACCAACTGCATGAAGAGACCTGAGGGTGTTTATCTGGCTGTTATTTATATCACTATAGCATTCTATCTTAATGACACTTTGTAAATCCCTGTCCAGTTCATCTTTCTGTTATGGAGCAAAACTGATGAATAGGTTCTGAGCTTCCCTAAATGCAGTGAGACACTGCTGTGGAGTGGCGGGAAAAAGGCTCNAGACATGGAGAAGCTAAGAGCTTCTGAATATTACCTTTATCCTTCACAAACTAGCTGAACAATGGAGCAGTCACAGAACTCTCTGAGCCTTAGCACCCTCATATTTATGTGCAAGTGATTTCACCAGATATCTTAAATATTTTTTANTTATGTGTAATGTGTGTGTCCACATATGAGTGAGAGCATGCCAGTGCATCCGATCCTCCGGAGCTGTAGCTATAGAGGGTTGTGAACCACTATGTGGGTGCTGGCAATCAAAATCGAACCAGGTCCCTCTCCTGGAAGAGCAGTAAATGCTCTTAATCACTGGGCCATTTCTAGCTCCTCCCACCCCCACTAGATTTTTCTTAATGGTGTTCTATTGTTTAAATTCTGCAAATTCTGTAGTCTTTGATTCTAGCTCTTCTACTGTCTTGGTTACTATTATGCTTTGATGTTTGGATGCTTGGTTATTAAATTGTAGCACTGTTTTGGAAGGTTGTGGAATCTTAAGGAATGGAGTTTTGCTGGAGGAAGTGAGTCATTGTGGGCAGGCCTTGATGTTGGATAGCCCAGCACTGCTTCCTGCCTATTCCTTGGTCCTGACTATGGTCCCAACTAGACCAGCTGCCTCAAGCTCCTGCTGCCATGCCTTTCTGACCATGATGGACTAAATCCAGTTTTAAACTTGAAGATGAGGGTGAGAGCGTCTTCTCTTAAATTGTGTCTCACTGATGTTTGGGAACAGCGATGAGAAAAGTAACAGATACACACACACACACACACACACACACACACACACATTCCATTATTATGCTAAAATACCTGGCATAAATAAATTAAGGGAGGAAAGGTTTGCTTTGCTTCAGACATTCCAGCGGTTATGTTCATGGTGAAAGGAAGACTATCTCAGAGCAGATCTGTTCATCTCTTATATCTANGATGCAGAGCTAGAGAATGCCACACTGGTTTCCTTGANTTTCCTTTGCAATTTCATCTGGGCTCCCAGTCTATGGTGTGATCCCATCTAGATTCATGATGCTATCTTCCCTCTTTTAGTTAGTGCTCTCTGAACACACCCTCATAGATAAACCCAGAAAAAAATGTTTGACTAATTTCCTAGACACTTCTCAATACTATCGGAATGAAAAGTCAAGATCAGCCATTGTACCCACCACCAATATGTCTAGAATACTTGGCTTAAAGGGGCCCATCTTGACTTATTCTGGACAAAAGTCTTAGTGTGGACAACTGCTTCTATATAAATCTAATATTGACTATGGGCCATGAATATTGATAACATGCTGTCTCTAACATAAGTTCATTTAGATGGTCTGCCAAGATATACTTCAGTAATTTGTGAGTCCCTCTAACTAGCCATTATTATGGTCAGTCAGTATGACATCATGGTGGCTATGAAATGAAACCAGAATTCTAAATCTAAAATTTCTGTCATCATTGGACCCTCACCCCAACCAGAATTTTTAATTCATAGAGTTAAATCCAGCTGAGTTTGAAATCCTTTGCAACAAGTCACCANAGGGACTATATATCTCCCTCTTTCAATGGAGAAGCCAAGCACAGCAGTTCAATTACACCAGCACTGAGTCCTGTTCTCCAAAGACTGAAAGGCCAGAGGGAAAGGCATCAAGGGGGAGGCTTACATGCTCCTGTTCACTCCCCTTGGCTAGAAACAGCATTGTGTTCGTGACCAGAAAATTGAAATGGAATGAGATCCAAGATGGCAGCCACTGCCTTCTGTTCTATTAACCTCCAGGCTGGACAGCTCTGCATGGAGAAGGGTGACCAAGATGAATTACCTCTTCAATCTTAGCGCATTGCCTTCCCAATGTAAGAAAGTAATCCGAGAAGTTTTTGATTNACATCCAAAATGCCTATGATTATAAAAGTCATTAGGACAGAGGTTTTTAGACCAGCCAAGCAAACCAGGTATCTGAGAAAGAAAGAAATAAATGCACTCCAGGATTTCAGAATAAATGAGAGATGAAATGGTAGAAGTTTTGTCATAATTATTGGCTCTCAAATTAATAGTAATAATTACCGCAGCAAATTGCCATGTAACTGTTCAGTGAACAAGTTTATAATCTAATCCTACATTTGTAACTGGTTTCTCTGTTTTTATGTCTTGAGGATAAAGCTTCTTGCTTTAGAATAATTCTTGCTTTAATCCCTACTTACCTAAGCCCTCGTTGTGCATAATGAGAGCAAAATGATTGAAGAAAAGGTTCTAATGAATGCCAATCCTGCATTCTGCACAAAAGGATCCTCANCATATCCACCCACTGACCTGTCCCCAGACTCTGGTGGGGGTGACCGTTCTTTAAGAACGGAAAAATGAGTTGTGATCTCTGAGCCCCATTCTAGGCATCTGTGAGCTCAGAGTAGGTGACGGAGGTGAAGCATAGCTCCTCCACTTTCCTCAGTTTGAAAAGGACTAAGTGGCTTTTTATTTTCATTTCAAGCTGAGTGGCCAGTTGAAGGACATTTTCCTAATGGAAAAGCATAGTTGGCTTTCTTCTTCTCAGGTGTCCTGCTGATTCATCCTATTCTTATTAGGATGATGCTCTTGGTTTTTGATAATTGAATATCAAAGCTTTAAAGCCCTCGCTTTAAATGCTGTTTTTTTTTTATTATTTTTTTGAGACAGGGTTTCTCTGTGTAGCTTTGTGCCTTTCCTGGAACTCACTCGGTAGCCCAGGCTGGCCTCGAACTCACAGAGATCCGCCTGCCTCTGCCTCCCAAGTGCTGGGATTAAAGGCGTGTGCCACCACCGCCCGGCCCAAATGCTGTTATTTTTTATTGATAGTTTATTTTTTCTTCTCATTTGCAAAATATCAGACAAGAAGCACCTAAGGAGGGAGGAGCTGATTTTGGTTCATAGTTGGATGAGATACAGACTATACTGCAGCAGGAACGTTTAGCAGCTGGTCACATCATGTCCCCAGGAAGTCGAAGAATTCTGGTGTTCTGCTTGCTTTTTGTTCTTATTCAGCTCAGGACCTCAGACTATGGGATGATCTTGTGCACATTCAAAGTGGGTCTTTTATCCCCAAGTAAACCTTTCTGGAAATACCCTCACACATATTCCTAGAAAATTTATTTCCATGCTGATTTGAAATCCAATCAAACTGACTATGAAGGTTAACTTCACAGTGGTCTACTCATTATTAAATATATAATCATTGGGTCAGATAATCATCTGATCACCCAACAGGAATTGATTATACTGAACTTATAGAAAGTGCACAGCTCCGTGCTCAGGGAAGATACGATTTAATATAGATTTACAACCCAGAAAGAGCTTAAGGTACATGACTCTATCTGGTAACTGCTGAGTAGCAAAATCTAGTATGAGAGGACTTTCTATAGATTTGGGTCAAAAGTGAAACCTGATGCTGGGGAGGACTTGAGATCATCTTTGAGTAATTTGTCATGTCATACTTGTTGAATAAATAAAAGGGTAGATAAAGAAACTGTGGTGTGAATACCAAAGATTGAGAACCAGGTACTTTTAATAGGGAACATGTTCCAGTGTATGATATTCAATTAGTAGGTGCAAATTCCAGTGTGAGGATACAGTACTCTAAAGAAGTTGAAGGAGAGTTGAGGACTNTGCAACTTTACGTGTAAACATCTAGGAAGTCACATGGCAGANTCCTTGGCACACATTCCACAAATAGCTGTTGAAGAAGCTAATATGTCAGGTCTTACTAGGAACTGGTTAAATACATATATGTGGTAATTAAAAGGAAAATTTAATCTGGAGTCCTTACTTTGCAAATGACAGGAATTTAAGTAAGCCCCCTGTCCTCTAAGATTGAAAACTCCTCATTGACTTGGTGTAACTGTGGTAGGTATCACTAGCAAGCAACAATTTTGTAGGTTGGAAGTGAGCTCATGTGTTTATAATGATGGATAAGACTCTTTGACATGAGAGGCATTCCCAAAATATAAGTTATTCCTACTAGAGCTCCATCTAATAATTGTAGAGACTGATGAGGTTTCGAGTGCGTGTTGAACTATNTGTATGTAGGNTTAGAGGAAGAATATGGCTAGAGGCCCTGAGCTGAATAAGAATGAAAAANCAATANGGTATGTTGGGAAAACAGTGCTATATAAAGGGTAGGTGGTGGTATTGAGGATATGAGAGTTGATGTCTCTCACATTGAAATGCTGAAGAGTTCTTTTAGTAAATTCACATTGAGGAGGGACTTTTTAAAATATTTATTTTTACTTCATCTGCGTTGGTGTTTTGCCTGCATGTCTGTCTGTATGAGGGCGTTGGATCCCCTGGAGCTNGAGTTACAGACAGATGTGAGCTGCCATGTGGGTANTGGGAATTGAACCTGGGCCCTTTGGAAGGGCAGTCAGTGCTTCCAACCACTGAGCCATCTCTCCAGCCCCCAGGGAGGGACTTGTTGAAATTCAGTACAGCAACACAATGGTGCAAGGCTTGGGTTTATCAGTATAGCAATATTGTCATTATTTCTTATATATATCAGACTCATCTTCANGGCCATTGCCTNGGAAGCTGTCTCGAGGAGATAGGACCACGTATTAGAACATTATTTGTCTTAAGGNCTGTTCAATTTCTCAAATGTGTGGTAAAAAGGAATAGTTGCTGAAAAATGCCATATCCGTATTTGCTAGGTAACCTTAAACTTGCAGGTCCCTTAGACAGCTGTACTCTTCTTGTACTGTAATTCTAAACAAATTTCTTATCTTTTTAACACAAGAGAACCCTCAACTGAAAATTAATTTAGGGAAATTGAAAGTCCTTTTTCTGTGTTCACCTGTTTGTAAATGATAAGGACCATAAACAATAGTTTTAATAATTCGGTCCTTTGCCCAGGAGTAGCAGTTTATGATCCAGGCACCATCTCATCCCCACATGAGCTGATCCTCCATTTCAAGCCAACACTCACTTTCTATGATGAAATGCAAGGGCTCATCCCAATTTAATACATGGCTTCCCTCATACGGAACACGGGACGCAGAGTATCTGCTGGAGAACCGGCTAAGATAGTTCTTCTTTCCACCAGACTGCAAAGGAGAAAATTAAATGAGGGAAAAAAAAAGTTATGCTTATTTGTGTTTTCTGAAACAATTTAAGTGTTGCTTAAAAAAAAATTTCCCATTACAGGATAGCTATTACCGGAGCAATGTGTGATCCAGTGGACAGTGGGAGGAGGGACTAACAGCAATAACCTTTGAAGGACACTTCAAAGCCACATCAAAATGCAACAGTGGAAGAAATGTATAACTCATACATGGAATTTATTCAGGCAGTGACAGATATTTTAAGAGGCAGAAAGTACATTTCTTAAAAAAAAAGTTATAGATTCAGTCAATACTTTACTAGTGTACATATCCATGCTCCCACTACTCCCATTTTTGGGATAGGTTGAGAGCTCTGCAGGTCATGCCCGAGTATACATTCATTGTGTCCATCATTTTCCTCACTGCTTTCTCTGCCATGGGACACTGATAATTCTTAGGCTGTGTTAGTGTCCCTGGTACCCAGCAAGCTCTCTCTGTAGTTTTTCCTAGCTGCCCTGTGTGACAGACCAGCTTAGCCAGTCTAATGTTCCCCCATCAGTGTTCCTATTCAGCTTTTGAGATAATTATATTTCACNTCATGTTTTACTTAAAGAAAAAAAAATAACCATTTGTTTTTCAAAGTAAGGGTCCATGGAAATTCACCTGGAATTCCCTAGAAATATTCATAAGCATTTCTCAAGGTCAGAACTGGTGTCCTTGCTTTTGTCCCTATGGGACACATATACTGATTCGATTTACCCCCAAGTAAAGTAGACATCTCCTAATTTCTCTGAAGTTCTCTACATCAGAATGTCTATCATTGGAAGAAAATCATTTCCTAGAGTTATGCTTCTACCAATTTTATTAAAAAATGATCTGAAAATCAATGTAATTTGAATCATCAAAATAAGAGAGAAAAATCATACAATCATTGCAATGTATGCCAAGAAAGCCTTGCAAAAAGTTCAGCATTCATTCGTGGTAAAATATGTTCAGAATATTATAAATAGGGGAAATCTTTTNTCCTGATGAAAAGGAGTCTACCAAAAATTTGTCTGTATTATACATAATAAAGAATAAATGCTATTATTTCTAACATCAAGTTCAGGACAAGTATATCCTCTGTAATTAATAATGTTCAATATATATATATGTGTGTGTGTATGTATATAAATATATACACATATATGTATATATACATATGTACAAATATATATATATGTATACACATATATGTATATATGTATACACACATATATGTATATATATGAATACCCTTCTCAAAGAGGGCATAACTGTCTTCCTGGGAAATTCCAGAGTGCAGAGATTGGCAGGGTTCTGCATATCTGCTCCTGGGCAGGAGGACAGAAACAAGGGAAATTCAAATTCAAAGCCAGCCTGGTCTACATAGCTAGTTGCAGGCCAACCAAGATTAGATAATGACACCCCANTGTAAGCAAAATTATTCCAGAGTCTTAAGTGAACTTAAACTAATGCTGTGTAAGTAAAAGTGCTATTAACAGTTTATGTTTTTATATACTAACACCAATCACTGGGAGTGCAAAAAAATGTTTAAAAGCCAAATTACAAAAGCATAAAATATAATAGTGATAAAATCTAATTATAATATGTAAAGCACCTGTAAGAAGAAAAATAGAAAATTACAGGGAAAGAAGCCAAAGAAGACCCGAATTGGATCATTTTATGGCTTTCAGTAAACCAGTCTGATTCTTCTTCTCTCTCCAAACCTACACAACCTACAGAGAATAAAGTCTCTGCCATTCCACAGATTTTTAGCTGTTTTTGTGACCAGTCCCTAACCTCTGATGATGACATAGAGTTTGCAGGTGTGTGACAGGTGCTGCTGGATGTTGTCCATCTGTAATTTTACTTTAGTCATTGAGATAGTACAAGGAGATTGTTACTTATACACCTGGGGACAGATGTTTATAATCCCTACATTCCAGAAGCTGAGGCAGTAGGATGATGAGATTAAAGGCAGACCAGGCTATATAAGGAGACTCTGTCTCAAGAGAAAACAAACAACAACAAAAAATAATGAAGAGAAAGAGAGAAAGACACAGAGAAACAGAGAGAGACAGAGAGACAGAGACAGACAGAGAGAGACATACAGAGAGAGAGAGAGATGGGGAGGGAGAGAGAGAGGGAGAGAGAGGGAGAGAGAGAGAGAGAAAATCTAGGGTTAAATGAGAAAGGGAGAGAATCTGAGGCTAAGTGGGATTACTTATTTAGTCAGAAGACCCCAATTCTTTTACCACAGAGCTTGCATGGAGCAAGAGACCAGCAGGAGAGAGGCAGACAGAGGGAAGAGCTCATTCTGCCCCCAGAGATCTAAGATTAGCTGGCATGCCTATACCTGTTGGTACACTGGCTCCGGGATTTTCACCAGCTATGCTTTGCCTCCTCTGGGGTGAAGCTTTTACCATCTGGTGGACATATGGTTTGNGTGTGTCTCCCACATGAGGCCTTCACATGTTCTTCTCGATGTGTCTAGTTCACAGGTTATCCCACATTCCCTACAATCTGTCTTCCTTCTATAACCCTAAGACAGAAAGAAACCCCCACCATCTTTCTTCTGAATAATGGATTCCACACTGGAATTAGAAGACCAAGCCTGCAGTTGGAATGGGCCTGGTCTGAAGAGCTAGCCCTGTTTTCTCATCAGCACCTGCTGTGAAACCTTATAAAGCCTGAGTTTCCCGTGAGCCTCTGTGCTGCATCCGCATCCCGTGGGTGCTCCTGCCCCCATCTTTATCATCCCCCTCCCCCACCCCGGCTCGGTATTTGCAGCCTGCTTCCTGGCTTTGAAATGCAAAATGTGTTATATCTGGAAAGTGACAAGTGAAGATTTTTATCCATTGTCTGTGTCTGATGTGATAGCACAAGCTCTGTGTTTTATACTTAAAACACAAGCCGGTTTTGTATAAAAATGCATACAAGTAGAGTGCCGGGGCCTAGGGAAGTGAGTTGATGAATGCATCCTGGTAGGCAATTAAAGAAAGGGACAAGATAATGCAGGGAAATTATATTTCTCTCGTTTTGCCCAAGATTCAGTGCCTTTCCCTTCTAATATATCAGCGACTTCTCTCCTCACGCCACATTCGAATTTTCCTGCTTGAAATTTATGGGTGCACATTGGCTATGTATCATTGCTCTTATTTAATTTCATGGCAAACACAAGCACATCCACACTTCCCTCTAAGCTGCACCTTGCTGCAAACAACAAATCGAAGAAACATAATGCCTTCTCTTAGAGAACGAGGCAAGGGATGAAGATTGGACGAAGGGGAGGGAGATCCTCCTACAGATCCTTCTCTTGGGAGCATACCCAGGTGACTCACAGCCCCCCAGGGCCTCCTGAGCTAAGAGGGGGTCCACTACTACTCTTGTCATTAGAGGCTAGCTCAAAAATGATTTCTCTAGTTATGCTAATACACATCACATTCTCAAGAGACTACATATGGCCTGGAATCTTAGCTACCTTTCAACTGTAGCATATGTTTGCTTTCCAGATTCCCTATTTTGCAGCATCCCAATGGAGCCAGATTTTATTCCGATGCTTTCATAGTGTTTATGGACAAACTTCGTCATGTCCTCATTAAGAACTGGTGGCTGACTANAGGATTGGTACCTTCACCCCAAATCCTCCTAATTCACTATTCTTACACTGTGCTTAACATTCCCACGTGCCCTGAATGTATATGTCTCTCCAATAAAGATATATGCCAAGGTGTGTGTGTGTGTGTGTGTGTGTGTGTGTGTGCGCGAGTGCATGTGCATGTGAGCACACAAGCATATGTGTATGTATTACATGTACACGTGCATGTGTATGCAGAGTAGTGAGTATGTAGGCCAGAAGACAACTTGGTAGAATTGATTCTCCCCTCTCCCATGTGGGACCTGGGGATCAAACTCAGGTTTTTAGTCTTGGTGGCAANTTATTCACTTGTTCTGTGTGCTCCAATCTTAATTCCCCAAGGTGATATTTGATATGATATTTGGAGTCTTTGGGTTATGAAAATAGATCTTTTGGGGGGTAGTTTCCTTGCCTTTATAAAAGAGGCTAAAGGGAGAAGTTTCCCTCCTTTCCATGGCATGAGGACACAGCAGAAGGTGTCATATGAATCACCACGGGGGAGCCTCCTTGACATGGAAACTGCCAGTGCTTTCATTTTGAACCTCCCCACCTACAGAAAATGTTTCTGCTGCTTTTGAACTTCTCAGTTTGCAGTGTTTGATTAGAGCAGCCCAAGGAGATTAATACACCNTGATAGTCTACAATTTTNTGCCCAAGTTTTNAGGNCCTACACTGGAATTTGGTANAGTTATTCTAAGAGTTTCATTGATAACAAGTAGTAATGACATCTCAGTATTAAGGCTCTCTTCTCCAGTGAAGCACATCTAAATATTTAAGGCATGTGGCAACATTTAGCCCACACATCAACTTAATGTAGACACACATAATGATCCCATTATACAGTTGAAGACATTGAGACTTGGNGAGATGAGATTATTTGATCAAGGTCATTAATTCATTAAGTAGCTGAGATAGGGTTTTGGAGCAGGTCTTTGTGACTAACCTTTGTGCTTAGTCAAATGAGTATACTACCCCCCAGTGATTAGCAGTTCCAGGGTGCTAATTATTATCTGTCTCAAATGAGACTTCTGGCAACTGACAGGATCAGAAGAAATGAGATAATGAGTAGCAAGCTGCAATGAATAAAGGAAAAAGGAAATTACATGTCACAGAATTTTGCCTTTACAGGATTTGGACATTTTGTGTCACAGCTTTAGAGCATCCTAGAGAGGATTCTAATCAGGTGAGCGGGGACAAGAGCAGGGTTTGCCAGGAAAGGGCACAGGCTGAGCTGGCAATGAGAGGGGGTTGTCTTTTCCCTAAGAATTTCCTGAACGGTAGACCAGAGCTCTCAGGGAAGCTGAGATTTAGATGAGCAGCAAAGTGGGCCCTAGAGCAGGGGGCACATTCTCCCCCAGGTACCAGAACACAGTGTCCCCTTAAATATGAGTGACAGCTTGAAAATTTATGTCTTTCCCAAGTTCATGTGGAAACTTAACCCTCAATACACTGGTTTTAAGAGGGGAAGCGTTTAGGGATTGGCTGAGTCCAATGATATCATTATCATCATGAATGGGTTTCGTACTCTTACAAAAGAGATTGCACTAGGTAGGCCCATGTAGCCCTTCCCTTCTGCTCCTGCATCCTTTTGGAGGCACAGCGCACGTCTCTTTCTCCATGTGAAGCCACAGCAGGAAGGCACCNTGAAAGAACAAAGCAAGCCTTTACCAGGCACCCAATGAGCTGTTTACCTGTGGCCTTCCCAACTTCCAGAACTGCGAAAAATGCATTTCTNGCTTTCTTATATTATCCAGTCCAGTGTGATTTGTTTTAGCAGCAAGAGTGCACTAAAACAACAGGGATGCCATTTTTTATGTTCTTGTATATTTAAAATGTGTAGGTGTGCATAGATGTTCCTAGGACAGATATTCTGCCTGTTACTTGGGGGATGTCTTAAGTGCCTTCTGGGAGATCTATAAGATCTTGGAATAGGGAGTCACAGAGGTATGATGCTTGGCCAAAGGTCATATATACACCGGAAGGACCAATTCTACACGTGTGTAAAATTAGTCACCAGCATGAGTGCATACCACGCATAGAAGNGCCAACTGTTATTGCATGTGACCTAGCCAGAAAGAACAGAAAAATCATTTGTAACTTCAAGAGCTTTGTCTGTCTAAAATAAAAGTTGTTGTTGTTATTATTATCATCATTATTAAGTTTTCCTCATCCACTTATGTGATCCCTATACAGTGATAGGACCCATATCTCAGTTCTTCCTCTCAGCTGTAAGAACTGAGAGCTATACCTTAGTATCAATCCCTGGATCAATGCCAGTGAAAGAAGCCTCCTCAGTCGATCAGGCTCGGAACTCCAGGCTATTTTCCAAAACTACCTTTTAGCCCTGAGTCTGAGAACCAGCTGATCTAAGTAGCTCTCCCCTCATGCCTGTAAACCAGTTCAGTCTCCTTGACTCTACTGCCTACTGAGGGCTGAGTTTCCTCTTTGTAATTTGTCCTCGACTCTACCTGCTTTCTTGGGAGCCTGCTCCTCTGAGAAAGAGTCCAATACCATCAGTCCTCAAAACACAAAATTAAACCAGTAAACAAATAGAATTGATGGTATGCGTATACTGATTTAAACTGTGTGGCTCAGGTTGGGCCTTACCACTTTGCAGTTAGCTTTGCTCAGGCAAACGAAATATATATATATATATATGTGTGTGTGTATACATATATGTGTATATACATACATATACATACATATACATATATGTATATATATTTGTAAGGTACTGCACTTTCTAATGCAACTGTGGTTTGGGATGTAATGTTTTTATCATGTACCTACAATAATCATACACAGGTAATTATTTCCCTGGGAATCAGCCACTTCAATTCAGTGGTGGTGGAAAAATACCCAAAAGCTATGAGCAGTTACCTAATCCCCTTGAATGTTCATTTATCTGGAAAAACATTGCTCCTGTGGGAGGTCTCCCCTACCTCTCAGCCATCGTCACCACTCCCACCATATCACACATTGCTCCCACTGGCTCTAAGCTTGTTCTTGTCTGGGTACAATTTATATATTTCATTCTCTTGCCAGATTGTGAGGTCTTCTGAGAACAGGGTCAATGACTTTTTCTAATGCCTGTTTTCTAAACACNCCACACGATGCCTGGCACTCACATCAAAAGGACGAATGAGAAAAAGAAAGGGATAAATTAATTATTAAAGATCACTTGTACTGGATCATGACATCAGTCTTGTAAACAGAGAGAATATTACTTCCATGCTATGGAAGAGCTAAGACCTGGATAGCNATCATAGTTTGCTTGGCCAGAGTGAAAATGGGACCCAACTGCAAAATTGTCAGCTAAAATCCAGGTTGCATTTGAGACAGGAAGCCTGGGTCCCACCTTCTACACTTGTTCAGTTATTTTGCTACTGGGTAAATTGCCTGAAATTGTAGTTTTTGCTACAATAATATTTTACAGAGCTGCAATATTATCTTGAGCCAGTTATAGGTCCTTGATGTCATAAAGTGGTAATTATTGCAACATAAGAAAAAAAGGCATGCCCTATGTTTTTGGAGGCTTGCTCCTTCCTATTAATTCAGGTGCTGAAGGTTGTGACTCTTGTCAACTGAAAGATAATTTTCCTCAGATTTAATAATCGCGGTTAAGTCTCAGATTTGATTTTAATTTCAGACCTTGATGTCATGAAGTATTAATTATCTCTATTACCTACTGATAATATTCCTGCAAACATGCACATGTTTGATTGGCAGGAATTTTTATTAATTTACAAGGATGAACTCAATTAGAAAAGCTCACTTACNGGCCCAATTCTACGTACACACCTGTAATTTGGAAGGGAGCACACGCTGAGCCAATGCACAGTTGCAAGGATAGAGGGTCAAGTCGTATGAGCAGAGTGGGTACAGTTGGCTGATTCTAGCGGAGATTGATTGACACACATTTCATTGTCTGATCTACCCGATTTTGGTTTAAAATGAGCAAGGAAAAACCTCTGGGACTAATTAAGATTCTTATAGTAAAGTAATGAGAGATTATTCCATGTCTGCATGGCTTTCTTTTCCCCCTTCACTTCCATGCCTAGGGTTTTACTTGGGGCTGGCACAGTCACACCTCATTTAAGGAACTACATTTGTTTCCATGGTGCTTTAATTACACACTGGGAAAAAAAGAACCCCAAACCTGAAACCTAATGAATGTTAATATTTTATGTTAAGTGAATTGGCTCCTCAGAGCTACCTACCATACATCTAAGAAAGGAGAAACTAGATCAGTGGAATATAACAACAATTTTTGAANGAGCTAGGGACATTGGGATTTGAGGGAGCCAACCTTACTTATCTCCTGTCCTGTGTGTTACTTACAGAAGTGGAAGAATTTGACTTGGACAGATTTCTCTTGATGAAATGAATATGTGAAATAAATAAAAGTCAATAAACAAATGCAAAGTGGTTTAGCATGAACTGAGTTCTCTAGTACAAGGAAAGGGTAGGGATCTTTTGGTACTCCCCCCTGCCACCCCCCGAGAAGTGCATGTTTGCTAGATGACTTTATAAAAATACTGCATTCTTATTCTATATTGGGAGAGAACACTATGCCTAGGCTTGGGGAATAACAATGCAGAATTATAAAATTAAGAAATGCTAGCATTGCCCTTTGGCGCATGCTTCCCAGTGGAGCGCAGCTGTCTATACGAAATGCNCATACACAGTCAAGCANTGCAGCCCTAACTGGTTCTCGGAGAAAAATATCATTAATTCAGACCTGCTTGGTCATCTACATGGAAACTTGATTGGGTTGATTGGTGGCAGGGGAGTGAAGTGAAGTTCAGCTAAAGTAAAATCCTTGTCATGGAAACGCTTNAATCAGTTTAGAAGACAGGGTGATTTTTGTTTGTGATTTGGGACTAAGGCAANCAAAGTTTTTACTGTAAATATTTGCCTGCAGAATCACTTTATCTGGTGGAAAAAGGAACAGAATCCCTTGTACCAAGATAACACCAATAATACATGGTATGGGGGTCTTTTATTCAAGTACCTTAAAAGGTACTACAGTGGAGGGAGTGTCGGGGAAATACCTTGAGTACAGAGATGCCCTTTTCTATGTCCCCTGCTGTTTATCTGCTTGTTCCTCTGGCTAAACTGCAGATTGATTCCATTGCATACTGGTTGCTATGGTTTGATGGTGTTAGCTNCAAAATTCATGTTGAAATTTTGTAGCAGGCTGAGTAGCAGGCTGGAGAGGAGGAGATTTGTGGGGTTGACCAGGCCATGAAGATGCTGTCTTCACAGAATGAGGACTCATACCTTATTAAAAAGTCTGGAGTAACTAGCTAGGTGCGTCTTGCATCTCTATTCATTGTCTCTATCCTGTGAAGAAACAACATTCACTCATTTTTCAATGTGAGGGCAGCTCCTTCTCAGGCACTGAATTCTGTTGACTAAATCTTGTAAGCCTNCAGAAATGGGACTGCCATACCTGTGTCATGTCTAAATAACCCAGTCAGTGATGGTTTTCAAGTGACAGGGATAGACTTGGACATTCTTCAAGACTTGGACTTGAACTTAGTGATGATATCACCATAATAATGTGTCTTTAGGGGGACAGCACTAAGGAATCCCATGAAAAAGTCCAGAAAATGAGAATCCTAGAGGGGGAGATTAACCATGCCAAGAGCTTACCCTGAAGTATATGGTTTTGCTAATTTCATAGACGCATAGACAGAACTGAGATGATAAAATTATTTTTTGTCTCTAGAGACTAGGATAGGANAAGGAATATTGAGGACCAGAGAGGTATTGTCTACATGCCTCATCAAGGATATAGTTTTCCTGGCCCATGAGGTTAGTGATGGGCAAAGAACCTCTTGCCTCCAGATGAGTTCCTCCACAAGTGGTTTCTATGGAAACCTAATGTGCAAGAAGTTAACGTATACCAAAAAATAGTTCCATGCTCCTACAAAGTGCTCAATATGATAGCCTTCAATAATTTCTAATTGCAGNATTGTCCTGTATCTTTAATATATTATGTTTTGGTGCACATATACCCTTCCTAACCTGCTCTAGGTACAGATTTCTGTTCATACTCTGAGCAATGTCACAATGGTTTGTTCCTACCGTATCTGGCAGTGGTTTTGTCCTTAGTTTCAGGGAATATGTAATATTGAAGATATTTTCAGTCACTCATTTGTTTTAGTTATTGAGATAATACATATTGATGACATCAATATCAAGTTTCCAGAACGATGTAAACTGCAGACTTAGTTCTAGGCCCTGCAGAGCAGGAAACACCTCTGCCCCACAAAGAAACAAACAGCACATAGAAAAGTAGAAAGCAGCAATTAATTAGAAATGTCCCATAGACTTGNAGCACTTATGAGACCAATTGAACAGAAAACCATATTAGGTGTTTCTTANAGAGACAAGATCCTACGAATTAAAGTTGGCCTGACTTAAGTTGACCAAATTTCTGTCTGGTTGGCCTCACCCTTTTTCCCTGCAGGAGGTCATCTGAGCTACTCCACACCTCTCATCTGGTATGATTCTCGAGGATTTTAGACATCAGTTTAAACTTAGATAATCTGGAGCTGGAAGGAGGACTCTGTTGAGAGGACGTACTGCTTTCACAGAGAATCATCTTTAGGTTCACAGCACCAATACCTAGCATCTTACAACCACCCACGGTTCTAGCTCCAGGAGGTTTAATACCCACCTTCTAGCCTCCACAGGTACCTGCATACACCTGCACAGACTCATGCTCAGATATACATGCCCAAAATTAAAAACAAAAATAAATCTTTAAAAGGTGCCTGNGGTAATAAAATTTGGTTTCACACTTTCAATGTATTTTATCCCTCAATTTTATTTTGGTTAACATACCAAAATATGTTGGCCCAAGTCTGTGTATAATCCTCTTATCAGTATCTGTCTGATAGAAATACAATGTGGAACATGTTTGCAATTTTAAACTTTCAAAAGGATATGTTAAACAGGAAAAATGGGTAAGATATTTTCTGGTGATTCTGATCCTTAACTCAAAATATTCTCAAAATATTATACCAAGATATAATCACATAAAACAATCAATCTAGAATTCTGTATTTATTTCTTGCAAAAGTGTTTTATAATCCCAATGTATACGTTACTGTTACATCACATAGTAATTTGTACCATTCTACATGCTGGTACTCAGTTGTTACATGGGCTAAAGACGGCCTTATTGAATACTACAACTTTAGAATAGTATTTGTTATAGGTGGTCCATGCAATCTCTGCTTTGGAGTCATATAGGCATTTTTAAAAAATATAAATTATTGAGTACTATTCATTGGCCCATTAATATGAGATCTTGGAATTGAGAATCAGCAGTTCTTATATACACAGGGCATTTCGATTACTTTAGAAAATTTGAAAACTACTGCTCTGGACATTCTGGGAAACTCCTTGTAGGTAAGAGAGAATTTATACAAAATAATTGATTCCACACTGTAAGGCTTTTCCAAGAAATTTTATAAAACAATAACAGAATCATTTTATAATGCACAGAAAAGCATTTTTCATTTTTAAGGATGTTCTTAAAATTTAAAAAAATATTTGTGCTTATAATGTTGGTCTCTATTTAAGTCATGAAGTAAGTTCAGCTCAAACACCAAGACCATGCTATGCATGTGTGAGGACTAAGTAAAATCAGGCAGGGTGGGGCCAGCATGTCCAGGGCTGAGCATGCACCTGTGTCTCCTGCATCTTTTCCTGCAGAGAGAAAC
>LZPO01017577.1:20405-30807 GCA_001675575.1 Neotoma lepida | reverse complement strand
GCAACAACTCCAGGGATTCAGAAGGAAGCACTCACTTGGGGAAGGAAAGAGAAGTGAGGCTAGGCAAAGTTAGTTGGTATGAGCTAACTCATGACAAAGAAGAAATCTGGTGCTGAGTTCTGGAATTGCAAGCAGCTGATATGAGCTCCTTTTGGATCTTTGAATTTCCGCAGTTTGAACTACTATTTGATGCCTACAAGGTAGAAATTCAATGGAAGCCATCTAGTTTTCATAAAACTGAAAGACAAGTACACACACATCCAAGCACCCATGTCATAAATCANTATTAACACCTAGTGAAGATGTCTAGGTATTTCCCTGAGCAGGATGATGAATCTTGATTCAGTAGCGTTAGGCCAGTTTAGCTGGAGAAGTCCTTGAAATCCTGAGCATAGTGCACCCAGAATCTTCTTCATCATGTAGCAGGATTTAGGGTTCTCATCTTGTCTATGTTCACTGACCTCGGGAACACAGAGTTACCCCTGCAGTGCACGCTCACCATGACTGAGCTCTTCAAATTTAGAAAACCTAACAAACAAAATAAAACAAATAAGAACAGCAACAATAAAAACTTCTAAAACACCTTTATTTAAACAAGCAACAAAGAATTGCTGTTTTGGACCAAAGTTAAAAGTATATAAGGAATAAGGCAAAATAGTAACCATCACATCTTGCCCTGGGAAATCTCCTAAGAGGTGTGGCATTCCAAAGTGGGCAGAGCATTCACTGGGACTGTTTTTTTTTTTTTTTTTTTTTTTTTTTGATATACCCAAGACAGTTTATAGCAACAGTTTCAGGGAAATATTTCTTAGAAACTTCTTTCAAGGAATTCATATTGGTCTGTTCTGGCCCCCATGACCAAATGTCAGTGTAGATACACTAAACAACAGAACTTATTTTCCTTTTTTCTAGAATCAGGAATTCTGAGATCAAGCCATAATCAGTTTCTGGTAAGGGATTTCTGGCTGGCTGAAGTCTACTTTGTAGATCCTCATGTAATCTTTCCTTCTACCTATCCATGAAAAGAGTTTGGGCTCTCTTCTGNATATTCATTTGAACATAGTGGTCTTAACAGATGACTCCATTTCTTCTTCAGTGACCTCTTCAGTGACCTGGTCTTTAATATAATCACATCAAATGTTAAAGCTTTAGCATATGGATTATTTGTAACAGAATATGTTTATGTGCCAGAAAGAACCAAGAGCCCTCTCTAACACCATAAGCCTGGTAGTAGATTTTATGGTAGGATTATCCCATTAAAGGAAGATCACGTATAGTCATCTAGTGCCCCAGTTGCACAAATCTAAGCAAAAGAGGCAAAGAACATGAAATGTAGCTATTATAGGAAGCGATTTTTGGTGGAGAGTGGCTGTACCAAACTACAGGGAAAAGGTTGAGTCAAAGTAGGTTTCAGATTCTCTCTGGACCCTGTCTTGGGCTCAGATTATTGAACAAATAAGCCATGTCAGGAGAAGCAACATTAAGCAAATCTAATCATCATCAAATGGATCAAAGACAATGAATGAAGCTTAATAGAGCACCATTGGGCTGGGAAAATGGGTCAGTTGGTATCAGTGGGTAAAGTGTTTGCATGAGAGAGTGAGGAACTAAGTTTGAATCCCCAGAACCCATGTAAAAGCCAGACTTAGCAGGATGAGTGTCTGTAATTCCAGTGGAATCTACTGGAAGATGGGAGGCACAGACAGGAATATTCCTGGAAGGTCATGAGCTAGTCTGGTAGAAAGACAACAGAAAAAGTCTCAAACAAGGCAGATGGTAAAGACCAGTACTTGAGGTGTTTTCTGGCCTCCGCATATGTGTCATAGCATTTCCATATCCACATTCACACCATGAGTGCACACTCAAATATACATCACAGGCACACACACACACACACACACACACACACACACACACACACGGCCAAAGAAAAAGGAGAGCATTATTATTCTTGTATAAATTATAAAATTCAATTCAAAAGTAGTCAAAGGCAAATTGCCCTGTACTTAATTGCTACTGAACACTCATCATTTGCTCTAGAAATGCTTTCACTCTGCCTCCAAGGGACAGGGTGAATCAGGCAGGTCTACATGGGCTGCTTCGTTCACAGTTGAAAATGTTTGCATTCAGCTGCCGGGAATAGAAAGGTGACGTGTCTCTTTTACACCAAAATGGAAGCAACCAGGGTCTGTCTAGAAGGCTGGTTTTACTGTTCAGATCTGAGTGCAGCAGACAAGAAAGAGATGTGACTATTGATGGGAAATGACGAATTCTTGAGGGGAAATGAATTTATTTGGAAGATGTGCCCGCTCTGCAGAAAGGTTAGTTTCCTCATCTGAGTTAATGTACTGTAAACTCTTAAACTATTTCCTAAACGAAGGAAGTGCATAAATGACATATTGATTGTTTTTGGTTGGTGCATCATATGCTTTAGGTTACAGCTTGTTTGTAACTGAAAACAAACAATAGTGACGTGATGGATTTGCCTATGTGTGGAATGCTTCTTCAACAAGGGAATCACAAAACATTTACACTTCTAGTCCTGAGTACTCCCNATGCTATGCAGTTTGCCCTTCCGATTTCATCCATATGTGATGGAAGGAAGAAAAAAAACTCCATAACAGCAGCGAGCACTTAATTGTCAGAGGGAAATAAAATTACAAACTTCAATAATACTCTAAAAATCTGTGCTGTTATGCAAGAACCTAAAATTACATGCTCTCTGAAGGAAAATCATTATACTACAGGGACTCACAAAAGCTTTCCAAATAGGGCTGCATGGTCTCACAGCTAAGAGCAGTTCCTTCTGCCTGAAAGAAACTAAAAACAAAACAAAGGGAAAAATATCTTCAAGTTGTAAGGGTAGATGGACTCAAGGTGACTTTGGGTCACTCTGCCATTTTGAACACGTGGAGTTTGAAGACTGGAGAATAAGGGTATGGGTCATTTAAAAAAAATAGAAAAAATTTAAACTGCCTCGTTATTTGATTTGGACTCCAAATATTATTTTCTTTTACTTCCTAGTAGTTTAATCTTCTGCTTTAAAAGGCTATTGGATTCTCTTAAAGATGACCATAATTTAAGATGGAAAAAGAAAGAGAAAAGAAAAACAGCATGAATAATTAGCTTATATAATCAGAGTGATTTTTTTTCCTAAGGACAGGAGCCATGTGTCTTCTCAATGGAGGACAGGTGGGAAGGCACTGACTTTTGTTAAGAGCTCTCTTAATTCAAAGTTAGGCTTTGCTTATTGGTGACTATAGCAGGGAGGCTTCAGATGACATATTCTGGATCTCTAGAAATCAGGATAAGTTAACTAACAGGGCTCCAAGTCACTGTTAGGTGTTCTCCTTGCATTCCTTGTCTACAGTGGCTTTTCAGTTGTGGGTTCCCTGGGACAATTGACTGAGCTCCCACACAGCTTGCTGAAGTCAGAGTAGTGCCATCATTCAGAGCAGCTAGGGACCCCATGGTCACTACCTGGTGCTGATGGAGACCATGTTCCTCATTAGTGATGGCTTCACAGTGCAACAAAATTGTCTACTCATCCATTTCAGTGAGGCCAAATGGAAAGGGAATGGCTTTGGAACCAGAGTGCTCTGGATTCTAGGGATAGCTCTGCTTGTAAGCCATGTGGTACTAAGTGTGATTTTGAATTACATTATTCTTTAGTGGCTCAAACGTGACATGATGGCTAGTCTTTGTCAACTTGACACACCTGAGAAGAGGGAACCTCAGTGAAATAATTTCCTTCATCATCTTAGTCCATAGACATGTCTATGAACACTTCTTTTGTAATTGATGTAGGAGGGTTCAGGTCACTGTGGGAGACACCATCACTAGGCAGACAGACCTAGATTATATAAGGAAGGTAGTTGAATGTGAGCCTGGAAGCAAGCTAGGAATTCCTCTGTGGCTTCTCAGTCTGCTTGTGTCTGGAGTTTACTGCCTTCACTTCCATGATGNTACATTGTGGCCTAGAAGGTTGAACATAATAAATGCTATCTTCCCCAACTTACTTTATTCAGAAGTGTTTTATATTAGCAACAGAAAGCAAACCAGGACACCTGGAATTCTAGAACTAAGGAAGCCGAGGCATGAGGATTTCTATGAGTCAGAGACCAGGGTGGGCTACATAGTGAGTTCTAAACTAGCCTAGGCTATAGTGTGAGAACCTATTTCAGTTAAACAACAAAAACAAGTTCAACCACAATTTGAATGACTCTCTTTTCTCCTCTCCTTTGTAGATGGAGCTGGTTCTTAGCTTTGTTGGAGTCTCCCTTTGTCCTGGNTACAGATTTGAGTCTCTATGGGCAATGAAAATTACCACAGGGTAGGCCCTAGTTCCATGAAATTGAGTAAAAATTAAAAAGATTCCTAAATATTTTCATCTACGAGGTTCAAGAGAAAGATAACTTAGAATTACAAGTAGAGATTTTAGATGTTGTATACCACATATAAAATCTGAGGCATATTTGCATGTACTGTCCTTTATCTGATATTTAGAAAACAATTAGACTCCCTATTTTTTTTATAGTACTAATCAAAAAGTCCATGAATGAATATGTAATAAAGAGAATGGACAATTCCAAGAGGGCAGGCAAGGCTGAACATATTGGGAGGAAGCGGACTTATTTTTGCCTTGTGGCAAAATTGCTCAGTAAAAGGATCAGCCGAAGTTCTTNTAAAAACCAGGCTTGGCAAAGTGCTACGATATGTTAGCACTTAAATAATTGATAATTGGTAACATATTCTAATTGCTAAAGTGTTTAATCAGAAATTAATTTGTGGTAAGAGTTTACTTATGTTGATTGGATATATCCTGTTGCATGATAAATGTGGGTTATCTTGAGCCAGCTATTTCGAGCTTAGGAAGTGAGGATATCTAATCCACGGTTAACCCTCCCTTAGAAAATAAAATACAAGTGAATAAAATCCCTTAATAAATAAATAAAATCCTAGGGCATCACTGGAGAGCAAGGACTTCAGCATACCAGCTGGACTTCTTGGACACTAGCATGAAATAGGTAGGGCTGCCTTGCCATCACCTCTGTAGGTTTGAGTGTTATATCTTTCT
Source organism: Neotoma lepida (assembly GCA_001675575.1). Taxonomy (NCBI): domain Eukaryota; kingdom Metazoa; phylum Chordata; class Mammalia; order Rodentia; family Cricetidae; genus Neotoma; species Neotoma lepida. The sequence continues at coordinate 25,730 of LZPO01017577.1, read as the reverse complement.
TTTTTGTTTGCATCTGAACTGAACACACCTTGCATGTCAACTCAAATAATTTGATTTTTTAGGGTACTCACTACAGCATTTCTGCTGCTGTAGGTACATCCTGTCAGGAATGGACTGAACCCTCTCTTGATTCTGCTGCTGGTGATGGATCACTTTGGGGGATTGCATTTCCACACATAAGGACAATAGTTTATATATCTTTCCAGCATGTAATAGTTCTATTATTTTATTTTGCATTTTTTGGCTTGGTGGCAAGATTGAGAGTTTCTTTTTAAACTTATAATCCATTTACTCCTATTCTTTCTAATGTTGGTTAATATTTTCATACCAGTTTCTATTGGTGTTCTAAACATTTCTATATTGCCATAAGGCTAGAAACATGATATCTTTATTCATAGGGTAGCATTTCAGTCTTTAATATGGCAAAAACGTACTGTAGTGTAAGAACCTTCTCAAATGTTCAGCAGCCATTTCCTTTCACATCTCCACATTGTAGATGACTTTAGTATATTTGTTAATCTGTTCGTCACAATAATTTTTCCACTATAATAGATTTATTTTGTCCCTCATTTTCACCTTCATATTCCAATATGTTATAAGTTACTTCAGGCGATTTTCTCCTGATTGTGTCTTTCCCCAACTACTCTTCTAATTTAAGTGCTGGTGTGTGTGTGTGTGTGTGTGTGTGTGTGTGTCGTTGGGTATAAATGTCTGAGCACAAGAGAGTACCCATTTTTTGACACTGAGTCTTTCACTGAAATTGACACTTATCGCTTGGCTTGATGGACTAGTAAGTGAGTCCACACATCCAGCTGTCTCAACCTTTAATGTTAAGGTTACAGGAAGTGNTACTGTACCCAGCTTTGCACGACCACTGAACACCTGGACTCAAGTTTTCATCCTCAAGTGGCAAGCACTTTACTTACTGAGCCATTTCCCCAGCATCTGCCCTTGTGTTTTCATTGACAAAATAATAACAGTTGTTTATAACTTTTATTTCCATATAAATATTGCATGAGTTGGATGCGATTCTCAAAAATTCAACTCGAGAATCTTCAGTTCATAGAATCTCACTCTGTTTATTGCTTAGTTTTAGTGATTTTCTTGTTATTCTTTTTTGAACAATTTGTACAAACATGAATTAACTTTGTCATAGATGTTCGGTAGAGTTCTATAAAAGTCTGAAGCTTTAAGTAAAGACAGAAGATTATTTGTTTCCTATTTTTCTTTTTTGACAGGGTCTCTCTCATGTTGTGCTCTAGGCTGACCTTGAAATCTTCCTCCTCCTCCTCCTCCTCCCCCCTCTCCTCCTCCTCCTTCCCTCCTCCCTCCTCCCCCTCCTCCTCCCTCCTCCACATTTTGAGATTCCGGGGTTACAGGAAATTTTAGATAGAATTCTGAGGCAGGTTAAGGAGATAGGAGGCCAGAAGGAACCAGTCTGACCTCAGCAAATGGGACTGTTTCTTTCAGCCAGGGGCAGACACAACAGAAAAGGATGTCTGCCGAAGAGGGAAGGAATACTTGGAGATTGGATAGGGGCTTTGGCGAGTGGGAAGGTCTCCCTCCTGGGGTTGCTTGCTCAGACAAGGCCTTTCAGAATGTGGGAGATAGTGGGAGACTGAGGTAGGCAATGATAGTGAGGGGAAGGGGCTGGAGTCTCAGCATAGGGCCTTGACAAGGGCTGGCAGAGTTTGTTCAAGGTTTATTCCAACAGCATGTATCATTTATAATTTTGTTTTTCTAATAGCTTTCAGTTTCTGTTTCCCCTTCATTTTACCATTTATTCTAGATGTTTATTCCAACTCAGCTTTTAATTTTTAACTGCCTCATTAATTTATTGCAATTATTTTCAAGCTATTTTGACTTTCGTGGCTTTGTCCTTTTGAACACATTTTTAAATTTTAAATTCTCCACGTTTTTTCCTTGAATTATCATATTATAATTACCCATTAATAATGTCTTCCGAAATCAGATCGGGGTATAATACAGTCATTTTTAGCTTTGTTGTGTTTCTCAGGTCATTGTGCTGTGTAAATCTCTCCTTTCCTTCCATCCCCATCTCCTTTTGTTTGTCTTATGATGCTCTTGTTTCTGTTACCTAAATTTTAATCTTTCCTTATTTAAAAAAAACATCCTTCCTGAGAGCCACAATTAAATTTGCTTCCTGCAAATTTTGATCAAGCATTCTGTTTTCATATGCTGATTTTTGTAAATAGAGGTCAGCTTACTAACATGATATTTCATTTCCAAATCCACAAGAACTTTAAAGCTCTTTGTAATTACTTTCTATTTTCTATTATTTTTTTGCATTTAGATCATAGGGTTTCTAATATATATATATATATATATATATATATAATCTTTCATCTTCTTTCCCTAGGTGGACATATTTTCTTTCTTTCCATCCTTCCACTTAATTATTTTTTTAAATAATTTATTGTAGTCTCCTTTAGTCAATTTTATAAATGTTTTATGTGTGATCAATAAGAATATATGTTCTGTGGTTTTTTTGGCTGCAAAAGTCTCAGCTTACCCAAAGATTAATTAGATTCATCTACACTATTGCCTGTGATTTACAGTTTCTATTTATTACTATTTATTATACTTTTGGGGTCTGTATATTCTTGAAAGGACCATGACACTGCTCTAGCAACAACTGACAATTTGTGTGTGTATCAGCTTAATTTGGCATTATATATTTTTTTGAGTACAATACTTAAGCTTTGTGGTCCCTTATGATAGTTTTATTTTCTTGTTATATTACACTTTTTATTAGTATAACAATTTCCTTTGATCACTTGTGAATTTTTAAAATTTATATGTATGTGCATGTGTGTGCTTGTCTGTACATGCAATATGCACATACAGGTGCCTGCCAGGCCAGGAAAGGGTGCAAGGACCCCTTGGAACTGGAGTTGAAGGCAATTGTGAGCCACCTAATGTGGGTGCTGGAAACTGAACCCAGTTACTCTGCAAGAGCAGCAGATGGTCTCAACATCTAAGCTTTTCACCAAGTTTTATGCATACACACACACACACACACACACACACACACACACACACACACACACACACACACACGAGATTTATAAGAGTGGCTTACAGTCTGTGGTCTGGCTAATCCAATAATGGCTGTCTCTCAACGGAAAGTCTTAGAATCAAGTAGTTGTTGAATCTAGGAGTCTGGATGTTTCAGCTGGCCTTGAATCTTCATGAAGTAGATTCTAATANTAGTGAAATAATGTCTGAGCAACAGGACAGATGACCTTGTCAGCGAGAGTGATGGCAAGCAGGGGAAAAGCAAAACTTCCTTCTTCCCTATTGTTTCATGTGGGCTGCCACAGGAAGGGTGTGGTCTAGATTTAAGGTGGGTCTTGTGCCCAGTTGCTTGGGTTTTAGTTGGTTCCTAATGTAGGAAAGTTAATAACCAGATTAGCCACCACATATGGCAAGCACTTGACTGAATCATCCCCTTTGAATTTAATTTAATTTCTAATGACTTGGGTATGCATACTGCACACATAGTATACTCCATGCTCCCTTTTTTGCTAATGTCAAGAGGCAACTATAATCTACCAAATAATAGTATCAAACCGCCCTTACTTCTCATATAGCTACATTTTCTTCTTATACACATTGCTCTCTCAAGTGTTTTCCCAAGTGGATTTTCACATGTCTACCCTTCCACCAACATGCCTAAAAGTACTTTTATTCTTCCTGATTTTTTTTCCTTTTATTGTTGTGTTCTGTCAATTTAACCCATGGCCTTGTCTGCTAGGAAGCCCCCTCAGCATCTTGCCTTCTATTTTCAGTGGTAATTTCATTTCACAAGGAACTCTAGAATCTGAAGCCAATCTCACCATACACTGCCTGCATTTTTCTTTGTGCAAATGTGTTGGGATGTCTGGTGCTTCAGCTTTTCTTACCTAAGCTACTGGATACTTTCTGGGCCCTTCAAGACTGAGGTCTCAGACGGTTTTTAACTATGGAGATTTTTCTGTATTAATTTTCACCTTAAACTTACAGAAGTTGACACTTCTACTACCCTCTGTATCCCCCAGGTGTCTCATACCTTTTCTGTATCTGTCCATTTTCTATGTATTCTTAGAATATTTTTCAGTGCGATCACTTTCTTACTGATCCAACTCTTCAACTGGACTCCTTCTATTTAGAAAATAAAAATTCTCATCTACTGTACTCTGCATAGTTAATATTCCAACTTAAAAAATGACTTCTTACTCCTTTATATTATTAATATACTCCCTCCTATATTCAATAATGTTTATTGTGCTTATTTTATATTCCTTGACCATCTGTTTCAGTAATTCTGCTACATGGGGCATATGTTGTTTGGTTTATAGTTTTTCTCCAATAGTTATAGTACTCCACAGGTGCATAAAATTTAGCTTGCCAGTTTATACTTTCCTGGATGGTAATCTTTTTAAGGTAATGCCCATGACCAAATTTGAATTCACCTGGAAGTCTGCTGGATGAGGTCCTAATCGCAGAGGAGGTCTAGACCCCCCTATGAATGACAAGAGTAGGTCAGCCACAATGAGTCATGCTATTGTGTAATACTCTTTTTTATATACAAGCAGGGCCTATGACTTGGTTCTAACCAACAGACCTTGAAGAAAGCAATGAAAATCCATCTGCCCNACCATGATAATGTTTTTGTTTTATGGGATTTCATTCTGGTAGTCTTTAAGGAGTCTCCTCTGCTGGTCTTGAAGAAGCAGATACACAGGTTGTAAATTGTCCAAAGAGGGAGTCACAGGATGAGGAACTGTGAGAGGGCCCTTAGAAATAAGCATCATCTTTGGACACCAAGAAGAAAGAAGTTCCAGGCTTGTAGCTTCAAGGAGGTAAATGCTTCTGACAATTGACAGTTTGGAAGGGAATCTTTTCAAGCATGGTCNCTGTATCTTCGGCCAGTGCTGGACTCTGTCTGATTAGACAGTACACAGAGGGCCAGGGAATCTCTACCTGCATTTCATGCCATTCAGAAAGGAAAACACATCTCCTCACGCCTTTATGTTTGTAGTAATTGACTGTACAGGAATAGAAAACCAGTAAGGACGCATGTGTTGGATGCCCCTCTGACTTTCGGTCCACTGGGCAAGTATGAACTTCTCTTTAAACAATTAGAGGAAAACACAGAAAGTGGAGGGGAAGGCACTTGATTGTATTCCCTATCAAGAGAAGTTGAAGAGATGTGGAGATAGATCTCCACAGATGTTTAAAAATTCCCAGTTGTCTCATTTCTACCACTAGAAATTAATCCTCTAAGATTTCATAATTTGCTATGAAACAATAATGTTTACT
>LZPO01017576.1:85109-98434 GCA_001675575.1 Neotoma lepida | reverse complement strand
AGTCCAGGCTGCTCTGGAACGCCCTATATAGTTGCAGATGAAGTTGACTGTGACACCCACAGCTCCAAGCTGCCATTACGGGCACGTGCCACCACATCCAGTTCACATGGTGGTGGGGAGGAGGTCCAGGGCATTCCCCCTAATTACCATAATCTCATAATCTCATCTCTTCCCATCATGACCCAGACAACAAGGCACCCAGAGAGGAGAGCCCAGGCATGAGTGGACCTGAGCAGGAACTCTATATATGGTACAGAATCCAGTGCAGCGCTGGGCTGGCCAGTACGGGAGTATGGCCCTCCATCACATTCCACACACCTATGTCTATTAGCAGGAGGGTCTCGTGACATGACTCCCCAGGTGCAGCAATCTTGGTTTCAGGTGCGGTCCAATTAACAGCTGTCTTAGCGAAACCAGAGCCAAATATCACCATGACCCCCTTCTTACAGACTAGAGCATCTGTGGAGAGGAAAATCACCAGGGTTTGTGAGGGACAGGGAGCCACAACCGATGCTGTGCCCATCACTCTTCTTCTACACCCTTACCTGAGTAGGAGGTGAGGCCCAGCAGGAAGAGGGGCAGGAAATACTGGATGCAGCAGATTGCCATGGCTTCTATGAGGTTGGGAAGAACTGGTCAGGACCTGGGAACTGATGGAGAACAGGAGACAGACAGTTCAGGCANCCAGACAAGAATTAACCATTGGTTTCTTGCCTGTGCCAACTTTAGGGTATACCAGAGAGTGAAGCCAGTCCGTCCTGAGTTGCTGGGAAGTTACAGCAGGCTTACTGCGTCTCACGTTCTATGGTTGCCATTCTCAGACTCNGCCGTAGATTCCCAACTCCAAGAATCCAGCAAGTCTGTTCCTTCAAGTGTCTAGATGCAGGATGCTGGGCCTGGGAGCCCTCTGCCTCAGGACTTCAGATGGTAAGCAGGTCCCTCTCAAGGCCTCAGAGTCTCAGCCCTCAGAACCCAATCTGCCCAGACCTTGAATCTGAGGGACCTGGTTTGTCTATCCTAGGAATGTGACATTCCGTTTCGGCTCTTCCCACCCCCCAGGACCCAGGATTCTGGTCACTCAGCTTCCTTCTTCAGGCCTAAGCGTACAATATTCAGCACCTTGCCATGAAGGAGTCGTAACCGCGGTCTCCTCCTGCAGTCATGGCTGACTGTCTAGTACCCAGATTCCTCCTAGAGACACCAAGTCCACACCCGAGCACTCTTCAAGACGTAGAAAAACAAACCCAGCTTCCTAAAACCAAAGCCCCCCTCCGTCCGAGTTGGGTTCCGGGGCCCTGTCTGCCTTCAGTTCCCAAGACTTCAGTCCTTGTTTATCAAACTCGGGCATCCATGACCTAGCACTCCACACTCGGGCCCAGAAGTCCAGGCCCGGATCTTCCCTCAGAGGCAAGACTGCGCCCTTCCCTTCCTCCCGCTTCCTCATGTTTATCTTCACTGGCTTCCGGGATCTGCTCTTTCCCTGTTCCTGTTCTCTTTTAAACAGCAGAATCTTTCTGGTTCCACTCACCAGATCTCAGGCTTGGAAGGCGCGTCCNGAAATGTTCCCGTCTCACGCCTGTCGTCTCCTCCCAGGGTCTCTGAACGAGGTAACCTCGGCCAGCCAAGACACTCGAATTCCCATTGGCATATGAGAATCCTGTGCAAACTTCATTGGATCAGCCTGGAGAATGACTGCATCCTATTGGTCCTCGGAGATGCCAATTACTGGGCTCTTCAAAAGGCACGCATGTGCAGAAAATGAGTGTTGGGCAACGGTCAGTGGGGGCGGCTGCTGAGGTCATCCTTCAGTTGCAGGGTCACATGGTATCCTGAGTGCCACGTGGTGGAAAGTCCGTTGCACTGTCACTTAAAATGCTTCTAAATTTTACCTATGAGCAGTGAGCCGGTGACAGCGCAGGTCGCCATCACAGTTATTACCCTCGTCGTTACTGTGAGGATGACACGCAATTGTCCGTTCTTTTGTTACATTTTAGTATATCTTGTGTGCATGTGTGCTGACAATCGTATGTCAAGGTGCACACGACAGGGGACAATTTGGGGAATGAGTTTCTCCTTCCACCGTGTAACCCCTGGAATCCAACTCGGGGTTTCAGGCTCGTGGACAGGTCCCTTTACCCACTGAGTTATTTTGCTGGCCTTCATTTCTTTCCTAGAAGTAGGAACATATTAACTATGTACAAAGTAACTGGTTTCAAAGCAAAGCGTCCTAAGACCATGTAATGTACTTCGGCCGTTTATTATCTTTTGAGGCAGAGTCTTCTAGCCCAGGATGGCTTTGAACCCTCTGTGTAGCTGAAAATGACCTTGAACTTCTGATCCCTCTGACTCCTCTTCCCGAGTGCTGGGTTACTGCTGGGTGCCACCACTTATGCGGCACTGGGGATGGAAGCATGCTGGACGGCACTGTTTCAGCTGAGCTCCAGCCCCGGGCCCCTCNTTCAGGTTTATGACTTCTGTTCCCTTCCACCTTCCCTCAGGCCTCTATTTTCATGTCCCTTCTGCTGTCTAAATTCCACACAGAGGAGGACACCTGTGTCCTTTGTCTTTCTGAGTCTGGCTGACCCTGCTTTACACAGGGTCCTGAGAATGGCAGGATTTGGTTGATAATGTCTCCTTAGTACTGCACTGCACACTGCATGTTGTCGTCATCGGTTGGTGAACACACCACCTTTTTCTTCTTTTATTATTGGGTCATTGGGTATTGGGCAAGCAGTCATCTTGCTCTGTGGCTGCTTCCCTTTGACACCGGGGACCCAAGGAAGCTGGGTTGCTTGTCAAGGCTGGGAAAAGCAGGCTGTTTCACTAGTTGTAGCATTGGGAAGTGTAGTCTGTGAGGCTTGACCAGGATGTAGATTCTGATGGAACAGCTAGGGCTGGAGCTGCAGTTGTCTGTTGTTGATTTGTTGGGACAGATGGACTAGGGACAGTAAAGTTAAGTAGTTTAGAGAAACATTTTTATCTCGGATGTCAAATTGAAACTTTTGGGCCAGTGGTCTTTGTAGTTGGGAAGGGAAAACCCCAAGACCAGGGAAAGGGGAGAGATCCCACCTTAGGAACAGACTGTAGGCAGGGAAACTAGGCTGTTGGTTGGCAGGAATACTTTACCTGATGTCTGTTTGAGAGTTCTTGAGAGGAGCTAGGACAGTTTAGACTGGCCATATAAAGGTTAATACGGGAACAATCGTCATCTGAAAGCACGGTCTGGTGTGCTGGGGAGAACACAATTCTAGAGGCCTCAATTACAGAAGAAGAGTCTTTACTGGGGTGTTCAGGTGGGTCGTGAAATTGAGATATTTTGGGAACATGGGTGATTGGGGAGGCTCTTCTTGGCAAATGGTGAGAGGGACAGTCTGTAAAGAGAACTTGGCTTTATGAAGGTAGAAGAGACTAGCTAGGCAAAGGAAGGGGACCATTGGGAGTGAGAGGGGTCAAGAGAGGGTAATGGGAATTCAATATGATCAAATACACTATGTAATGTATGTCAACATGAGACAATTATTATGTATAATTCATACATGCTAATAAAACCAATAAATAAAATATTAGTCTTGTTAGAAAAAAAAGAGAACTTGGCTTTTTGTTTCTCGAGGGACTAGGATGACTAAGGCGACAGTCAGTAGTGGGAGTGGGGCATTGGCAACTGGGGTATTTGGGGGGACTGTGGCTAAAGGAGGGTTTTGAAGAGAGGCACAAAGAAAGCAGTGCTAGGTAATGAAGGAGAGATCAGTGAAGTTCAGGAGAGAGTTTATTGGACGCCCTTGGCTATGTGTGTTTGGCTATGAGTGTGTGTGCGTGTGTTGGAAAAGGGATGGCTCAGGCTACGTCTTGTAATTGGAAGTGTAGAATTTGCTTAGAGTGTTTGATGTCTGAGAGGTCCGGACAGTTAATGAATTTGGGGGAGGCAGTAGGCAGTGGATCTGTGGCAATCATTTGGGCAGAGGAAAAGAGTAAGAGGGTGAGAAGAGAGACGAGCTTCATTTTGTTTGGGAATGGTTGTCAGTGGGGGACGGGTGACCTTGAGGGGAGAGGCGTCAGAGAGTGAGACTGAAAACACAAAGTGGGGTTTTCAGAGTGTCCTGCGTTGACGGAGGCTTAGGTATGTTATCTGGGTTATGCAGTCGGGTAGCCTAGAGGGAAGTGGGGTAAAGCATGAAAGGACAGCTTGATGACTGTCATGTCGGCATGATTATTGTCTTTACTGATAATGGAGGGGTCCGTCTGATATGGCCGACTGACAGGAAGGAGCTGCCACCCTTATAAAAAGTGCAGGCAGAAGTAGCTGGAGGACCCCTCTTGTGTGTGAGAGGGATCTGGGAGGAGGTGTTAAGAGAGTTTTGGACTGGAGTGCAGAGGATCTGGGGAAGGTTGAGTCAAAGTGTTAACTGTGGATGGGTTGAAGGGAGGACAGGTAAGGAATGTTAGTGATGTGTTAAAGCTAAGAAAAGTTTGGAGGGATGGAATCCGAGATGATGGACGGGAAGGACTGGAGTCCTTTCTCAGGAGTTGAAGGGGACATTGGTGGGAGTAGATTGTGAGAGGGGACCCTCGAGCTTGTTTGTTAGATTTAGAGGTGGCCAGAGAGGCAAGAGTGTAGAAACAAAGAGCCAGGCCGTGGAGGGTGTTCTCTAGTTTGGAGAGGTAGGAGACAAGGTCAATGTGAAACAGTTTATTTTTGTTAGAAGTGATTTGTTTTGGAAGTATAAGGATGGAAAGTTTTACATAGATCTGGGAGGCAGAGGGCTAGAGTTGAAAGGAGAGCNTTTTAATTTTGGGATTTGTTGTTGTTGTTGTTGATGGGAGGAAGGAGNAGATCCAGAAGTGGCTTGGTATAGGGAATGCATTAGAAGTGAGCATTTAGGGACCTATGAGCAGAGGAAGGTTGGCCATGAGGGCAGAGAATGGAGAAGGGCAAGGCGGTCCACAGTGAGGAGTTATGGGTGGGGCTGAGAGAGAAATGAAGAAAGGTGACTTGGGGGGAGGAGAGTTGAGCTTTGGAAGGTGAGATCTGGTACCTCCTGGAACTGAGGAAGGTGAGGAGTGAGGCAGTAGCAGATTGGCTGCCCGAGAGGGAAAGANTGCAAAGGAGGAGCCCTCTANATCCTAAAGCAGGTGGGAGGGAAAAGGTGGAAGGCAGGTAGAAAGTGCCTGGCTGAAAAGGTGGGGACTGTCTGAACCCTTGGGGTGGGTAGGACAGTCCAGGTTGATCGTTGGGACTGTTGAGTGTCAAGATCCATCTGTGTGAAGACAACAAGGTCTTGAGAGTGGGTGGGAAGTTCCCTTAGGTGTTTTGACTGTTCACATGGGAGGATTGTAGGGTGGGGAAGTGGGGCATAGAAATGGCGGGTTCAAGGCCTGGGCAGAGGCTGGTTAGGGTAGGGAGTATTGGGGTTTGGAGATGTAGGTAGAAGGGTCTTTGAGTAGGATGTACAGTGAGAGAAGGGGAGGTGTCAAGCCATACACTGGGGTTGACTAAGGAAGTGGGCAGAGGGCAGGGAAGGTTTTGGGATTTTGGAGAGTGGGAGAGTGAAGAAATAGAGGTGGAGGAAAGGACAAGGAGGGCACAGGAGTGTCTTGGGAGCTGGTGTCAGCACAGAAGGCAAAGTTTATGCCTGTTGAAGAGGACATCCTTTCCTAGTAAAAGGACAGGGCCTGAGGGAATGAGGAGACACGAGTGGGAAGAGGACAAACCCGCAGGGGAACTAGTTAAGGGGGCACGCGGAGGGGAACTAGTTAAGGGGGCACGCGGAGGGCCTGGAGGGTGGAGTCGACGTTACAAACTTTGGATTGGAGCAGGGCCAGTGTAAGACTCAGAGGAACTGAGGGGTTTTTAGACTTTTCTCGAAACGTTTGTTGGATTTACAAAGCTTAACTTACTTTCTCAAACTCATAAATCACTTAAGCTTTCGTATTTTCTTCAAATTACTTTCTTATCTGCATCACCTATTTGAGNTTCTGTGTCCTTAGACTCTATAACTTACATCATTCATTTTTCCTTGAGCTACATAACTTACATGTCTGTTTCTCACAACCTTTAGAAGCTCCAAATCTCTTTCAGTGTGAAGCCTATTAGAAGGTGAATTGTACATTTGAAATGGACTGACCAGGCAGCTGGGTGTTTGCTGTTGCTAAAGACAGAGCTGTCATCCCNATCATCAGAGATCTGAGTGGGATAAATTTGAGTAGGATGCATAATTTAAAATTTCTCCCCCTTTTTTTTTCAAGACAGGATTTCTCTGTGTAACAGCCCTGGTTGTCCTGGAACTCTCTGTGTAGACCAGGCTGGCCTGGAACTCAGAGATCTGCCTGCCTCTCCCCCCCAGTGCTGAAATTAAAGGCATGTGCCACCACTGCCTGGCCTTAAATGGTTTTTGTATTAATTTAAACAGCAGAGACTTANTCGTTTGAGGTGTGTGTTATTCAGAAGGCAGAAGCAATTGGTCTTCAGCTGTCAGANAAGNGTTTTCATCTTGAGTTGCCATACAGTGCCGCAGGCCTTCAATTGTCAGGCCAGGTCTGAGGAATTTTCCCTGTAGAGGAAGAACTTGGGAAAAGTGATCTTACTTTGACTAGGCAGGGTAAAGCACTTAATGTAAATTGTCCACAGTTTGTGGAAGTCCCTGTCAGCAGGTGAGGTGTGGGCATTTTAGCCCAGTGGTTAGCATTACCACAGTCCAGGTGGTGGCATCCANGCAGTGGTCCCATCTGCCTTTTTTGGAGGCCTTTAGTTTCTTGTTAGGAGGGGTCTCTGCTTATTGTGTGATNTTTTTCCTTGAACATTTTAAATAGCATATTCACCAGATCTCTGAAGCGTTTGAGGACCAGATACTTAACAAAACTGATTTTAGGCATAACTTTGAAAACACATATGGAGGCTAAATAAAGCTTATTCCTGTAATGAATCATGATAATAAGTATAGTTCTGAACACATTAAAGAATTTGATTATTTATGAGGTGACTATTAACTTGTATATCTTAATTATCTCTAACAGTTTGCAGTAAGTTAGTACAACTTCATCCCTGTTTAGTGTGAGCCTTAAGATTTGAGTTGAAGATTTAATTGGAGGTCCTACAGCATTAAAATAAATGATAAATGCAGTAAATTTTTACCATTACAGAATATCATTTTTGTGTAAGCTGTAGGCAGTGTCAGGAAAAGTGTTGAGTTGGNAAANTAGCCACTGTGGCCACAGTGGATGATGGGCAGGGAATTTGTTTTCAGGATGGGAGGGGTCCTTTTGGTGTCAGGGGAGGAGGGGAGCAGGGGTGAGTTGGTAGGGGATTGGTAGGGGATTGGAGGGGTTGGGTGGGTGGGGAGGGTTGCAGTAGTCCAGACACAGACCTAAGAAGCTGTAGCTAGGGGGAGGAAAGATGTATGTTTGTTTGGGATTTTGGTTGCTGGGAAAGGGAAAAAATAAGGATGGACAACATGAGCTTGGGCCTGCTCCTCCCTGCCAGGCCTGGCTGAACTGTGCCCTGCAGAATGGNCAGGGTGGATTGGCAGTGGTGGCTGGGGGAGGGAATCTGCAGAGCTAGTGATCTGGATATAGAGCAGGAGGAAAANGTGGGGTAGCCCTGGGGCCTTTTGCCAGGCATGAGTGGCAGATACTGGGGGTGTGGCCTGTGGCGGTAGCTTGAGTGCCCAGGCCTGAGGGACTAGGCCTNCAGCCTCTGCGCCTGTGGCATCAGTGTAGTGGTGGTAGAGGGTACCCCTCCTAACGTGTGCAGCCTCAGTGGAAGTTCAGGCTCAAGGGAGGCTTTGAGGCAGCCTGGACTGTCCGTCCTGCAGGGATCACTACCTGGGCAGCAGACTAGTGGGGCAGGGGCAGGGCTGTACTGGCAGAATAGGTGCACAGAGGGATTTTGTTGTGACTCTTAGTCATGCCAGGGCACAAGTGTGCAGTAACTGGTGGGCACAGAGTGCTGGACAGTCAGTATTCCTGCAGTGTGCAGAGGTTTAAATAGGACATGAAATAGAACACACAAGAAACAATGNAATGTAGAAAAGCTCAGAGAGTGTAAGAGTCACACAGAGGGCTTGGAGCAGACAGAAGAGGAAGTCCAGACACATTCAGAGTTATTGTCAGGGGCCAAACTGCACCATTAATATCCGGTATGAGTTTCTGGCTGGTGGAAGCTATTCCCATCACCAGTGGAGGCTGGTGGGCTAAGGTCGAGAGACAGGGTGTCCCCATGAATCTTGAGAGGTGATAAGGNGATCACTGAAAAGGAGGGGTCATCATCCAGACTCAGTCACCAAGAGAAATGACAGTTGTCCCTTGAAAAAATTTGGAACCTGTCAACAGCATTTTCAGACGGGGAGGAACAATCACCAAAAGTGCTCACAAAGCTTACAAACCACCCCAGTGAAACAGTGTGGTTATCAGAGGTGTAGGAATGTGGGGAGCTTAGGGAAAACTCACCACTTAGATGCTGTTGGATGGAGAAGACTCGCAATGAAGGTCAGAATGTATGAGAACAGATGAAGTGTCCTGTAGACCGAATCCAAGTCATGGACAACATAACTGAGAGGACTGGTATCAGCACAAGACACCCCCAAGACCAAGTTCTCAGCACAAAGGGAATTTATTTGCCCCAGAGGGACAGAGGGCAGGGAGTAAGAGACAAAGACAGGAGATAGAGGAAGAGGGAGAAGGGGAAGGGAACAGAGGAGGNAGGAAGCCGTATTTGTCCCAGAGCGACAAAGGACTGCCTGTGTATAGAGAGGAGACAGACGTGACCCATAGGAAAATGGCAGTTTTTTTAAAGATAAAAGAGGAAACCCTCTGTTTGGGTGAGGTGTTTAATTTTAATTGGACATGTTAATTAGGGCAGCCAACAGGCCTTTTGATTGCTGGACTTCAATACTTTGATAGCTGGACTTTGGTAGTCAACCTCAGGAGAAGGAATTGGCCAAACAAGAAAATAGACCTTGGTGGCTAGCTTTAGGAATGTAATCTAANGGTTTTTAGCAAAGCAGAGGGAATAGGGGGAGGGCAAGGCCTGCCAGAGCTGAGTTTGTCATGCCAGGGCCTACTAGAGTCGCTTCAAGAGCTACAGCTAGAGGGTATGGGCAAGTAAGCCATCCAATCACAGACTGAGAACATGAGGGATGGGAAGACTCCATGATTGGGAAACACAGGGAGGACCCTCCCTCCTCCCCTGGACCACAGAAGATGTGGTACTGAACCTAAGCAAGAAGGGAACAGCAGCTCTGGGAATTCATGATGAAAATGAGGACATGATGTTTCCAAGGTGGAAGAGAAGAATTTTATCTCAGACATGAGGGATAGTACAGCCAGAGGCATCTGGACAAGACAGTAAGACCCTATGGCTGAAGACACTGCAGGACATGGAGAAATCAAGCTGGGACTTGACTAGAAACTCCCAACCTGCTGGCTGACTTTCATAGTGCTGGAAGGGGCCATGTAGCCTGCTGGTGGAGAACTGTAACCAACATTTCTGTTTGTCTCTGTGTAGCTTGAATCCTAATTGGTCTTAATAATAAAAACCCAGAGCCAGANATTGGGGTAAATGCTGAAAGATCAGAGAAGTAAAGAAGCCAGCCACTTAAGAGACTTCTTACCTCTACCGATTCCTCAGGCCAAAACAGGGCCGAGGTCCTGCCTACTTCTGCCTTATATTCCTTGCTCTGCCCAGCCATGTAACTTCCCGTCTCCACCTCCCTGGTGCTAGGATCAAAGGCATGAGATCGAGATCCCAAGTGCTGGGATTAAAGGCATGAGCCTCTACCGCCTGGCTCTGCTTCTCTTTGAGACTGGATCAATCTCTTGTAGCCCAGGGTGGACTTGAACTCCTGATCTTCCTGCTTCCTCCTCGCAAATGTTGGGATTAAAGGTGTGTGCCACCACTGCCTGGCCTCTATAGTTAACAAGTGGCTAGTTCTCCCCTCTGATCCTCAGGCAAGCTTTATTTGTTAGAGTACAAAGGAAATATCACCCCAACTGTGGACCCTGTGGACTGAAATACCAATGCATACAGGATGTGCCTGCTTGTGCATTAGTGGTTTGGTGATTATGGGTAAAGCCTTCGGGTTGAATTTAAGGCCCATTCCACAAGACGAAGTTCACANGTGGTACTACTGTAAGCCAGGAGAACACCTTAGCTNGGGAGGTCATAGATTCTCAGTGGGGAAGCAACTTCTACAGCTTTTCTAGATNGGTGTGATGTGCCCATCAAACTGCATTCAAAACNTGTTTACACACATTGCTGAGTTGTTAGCAGCCTCAACTCAACCACCNGTGAAGGCCCTGAGAACCAGTGACTGTTATTGTGGTGTGGTGGCCTATGTCTTAGCTATACGTGGACATCTATGGCCACCCTCCAAATCTCAGGAATCACTGGGAGGAGGTGAAAAAATGTAAGTGCCCTAGAAAAGGGTGGAGTGTGGTGTAACGGCTTTGCAAGATGGAGGCTCTCCACCCTTCAGGACAGCTGCTTAAGCACGAAGCTAAACAACTCAAAGGAGCTTCAGGAAGTCCCTGAAGNCAACCAGATCCCCAGGCCCCTCCCAGTCAGGGCAAGCAGTAGTTGCAAAGGAGACTCAGGGAACTCACCAGCTGCCTGGAAGAAGCAGAACCAGACCAGCTGCCTGCAAGAGGTTTAGNCCAACTGAGGCACCTGGAAAAGACACCCTCCCACCTGTGGAGCTGCCTGCAGGCTGTGCCATGTGCTCCAGGTTCCCAGCCCAGTGAGCTGTCACTCATGCAGGGGCGGGCTTTGGTGATGAGCTGTCACTCATGCAGGGGTGGGCTTTGGTGATGAGCTGTCTCTGAGTCATTTCTGCTCCTGGAAGTAATTCTTGATCCAAACAGTTTCTTGTAGGTAAATCCAATACAAAACTGCTTGGTCCACCAAGTTGGACTTTGGTGGTGTCCATCCTTTGATCAAGGGGTCCCAATCTGCAGTGAGTAGATGTGTACATTGAGTCTCCCCAGGAAATATTGTGTCACACAGCACTGTGGATGCCAGGCCTGAAAGTGCCTTGCTTATTGTCCAGCCAAGGTCACCTGATGTGCCACAGAAGAATTAAGCTAGGTTGGTAGGAGGGTGCACAGGCAGCCCGAGGCTGTGCAAACCTTTATTGAGAGTAATCAGGGTTTTTATCCCCTTCTCAGAAACAGAATGTAATGGCAGTTGCCAGCAATAANACAGTTGTCATTGTCAGGATACATGAAGTGTGTAAGCTATACACGNCACACAGATTAGTGTCTAAGACCAATTGTCCTGTGAAGCTTCCATGCTGGACAGTCAAGCACNCTTCCTAGACTACTGAGGGACCATGAAGAGAAACCAAAGTGTTTGAACACTTCANTGCCCGAGAGAGCATGTGGGTCTCTCAGGAACTGGAAGGCACATTGTGCCCCAGGAGCCATAGACTCAAACCTGAAAACCATACAGCACATGCCTCTCAAAGCAGCTAGGCCAGGATAACTCCCTGGTTCCCTGCACAGAGCTTGGCAGCGGATCTCACAATGGATCCCACTGATAGCTGTCATCTTCTCACAGAGAGAAACCCAGTATTTGGAGAAGAAAAAGGATGTTATCATTTCACAGGTGTGGTCAATGTGTGACTGTCTGTTCTGGCGCAGGCTGAGNTCAGCACCTCCCATGTAGAAATATGAGGAGGCAGAGATGTGTGGGGTGAGGGCTGATGGCACCAGGACAGCATGGGCTGACAGTTCCAAGTGTAAGGTCTTAGGTTATGATGTCAGAGGAGGGATGGTGTGGGTGGCCAACAGGGATTAAGGATCACAGGGAAATGGGTTCATCAGAGAGGACAAAGCCCTCCAGACAAAGGGCTAAGGAGATCCCCAGCCCTAACACCCAAGCAAGCCAGGGAGGTGACAGGGACAAACAGATGTGAGAATGAATTTGCAGTCATTGACTTCAAGTGTTCCAACATGGTGAAGACCCCAAGTGCATCGTCTCTTTTAAATATGTTTTCAGCAGTCGAGTCCATACCTCCCTTCAATGCTAAAAGTGCCATTGACCCCACCTAGAAGGTGAAGGTCCAGTCAGGGGCAAAGGAAAGGTAGGGATTGTTGTGTGCGGTCGCGGCACGGGTGTGTGGGTTCACGTGGGTCTGTGGAAAGAAGACTCAGAGGCATCTTAAGAATGAATCTAGCCTTACGTGGCTGCAGGGGTGGGGTCCCACCTGGAAGGACTGAAGCACTTTCCCTTCGCCAAGTGCATTTTTAATCTATCTCTATTTACAGTTTAGTCAGTTAATTTCCNTACCTGCAAAGCAACCTGAAAGGAGCTTCCACAGATAAAATGCCAAGTGCAAACTCAATTTNTCAGGTACCACAGTTTTCTAGATTTCCTGAATCAAGTTTTTCATAGGACTTGACCCATGGGAGACTCACAGACAGGAGTCACATAGGGCTATAAGAGAGGCAAAAGATATAAGAGAAAGGAAAGGTGTCACTTAAACAAAGAATGGATTAGGGCTAGGTGCTACTCTCTGGAGCCAGGCCAGGAGTAGCTCAGCAGGAATGCAGCCACAAGGGATAGCTCAGGAAACATAAAAAGAAAAAAAGAAAACNTTCATACCCAGGAGTTCAGGCTCCACCCCTCCTTCTATGTACTCTCTGGACTATGGAGTCTATGCTCAGGTCCCAAAGTTTTCCCTCAGACCCAGGGTTCTAGACTCCAGACACACTCCCTCTGATAAAGCAGTCCAGGCCTGTGACCTCCCCAGTGATGCCCAGGAGTCAGTCCCCATCCCTCCTGCTGAGTCCCCAGCGTCATGGCCTGAGTCTCAGGCATGGATGGGGAGGATGGCAAGACCTGGGAGCCCAGTTCTTGGGTTCCCTGATGTTCCCAGTCATCCCAGGGAGAGCGCCATTCCCAGTGACAATGGGATACAGCATGTTCTGTGTCAGCCAAAGCCTGAAACACAAGCCTGGCTCCTTCTGCCCTGTCCCTTGCACATCCCTGTCTGGATTAAGAAAGGATGCACAAGTCAAAGCCTCCAAGCCTGCAGCTCTGTTGACCCTGTTCCTCCCTGAACACCTGCTCCTCTCAGGGCCTCCTGAGGAAGGCTTGCTCCTCCACTGATGACTCCCGTTCAGCCATTCTCNACTCCCATCTGCTTTCATGTCTCGTTAGAATAATGAGGAAGGTGACCTGGAGCCTTCTCCTTCTCTGTGTGTGTGTTTGTGGTGCTGGTGGGAGTGTGTGTGCATATGTGTGAGCTCAGAGGTCAATGCCTGCTGTTTTTCTCAACCAGATTTCATCCCCTGTTTGCTACAGGGTCTCTTGTTGAAAGTAGAGCTCACTC
>LZPO01017576.1:1823-39697 GCA_001675575.1 Neotoma lepida | reverse complement strand
TTGCAGTGAGACTGGGCACCTCCTCTTCTATCAAGGCTGGAAGAAGCAACCCTGTAGGAGGAAAAGGGTCCCAAAAGCAGGCAACAGAGTCAGAGACAGACCCTGCTCCCACTGTTAGGAGTCCCACAAGAAGACCAAGACACAACTGTAACATACATGCAGAGGGCCTAGGTCAGTCCCAGGCAGGTTCCTTAGTTGGCGATTCAGTCTCTGTAAGCCCCTATGAGCCCAGGTTAGTTGATTCTGTGACAGTACCAGCTGTTTCTAAGTGTGGTCATGCATGTCTGTATTCTCAGCACTCAGAAGACTGAGGCAGGAGGATTGCTGTGAGTTTGAGGCTAGTCTTGGCTGCACAAGTACCAGGCCAGCTAGGGTTACACAGAAAGACCCTGTCTCAAAACAAACAAACAAACAAACAAACAAACAAACAAACAAAAAACATGTCAGATAAATGGTTGGGGACCAGTAAATAATAATGTCTATTAGCTTTGGTTCCTCTGTATCTGAACCACAGTAGAATCTTGGGACATATTATTGGAATCAAAACTTAAGCAAGAAATGACCTGGGCTGGGGAGATGGCTCAGAGGGGTAAGAGTGATTTCTGAGCACATTCAATGACTTGATTTTAATCCCTAGAACCCATGTAAAAAGCCAGGAGTGGTGGCATGCACCTGTAATCCCAATGTTGTGATAGGTAGAGGCAGGNGGATGGCTAGGANTTTTTGGCCACCGGTCTAGCTCCAGGTTCAGTGAGNTGAGAGACCTGTCTCAATGGAAACTGACATCATTCTCTGGCCTCTGTGCATGTGCACACAGGTGCATGTCTCCCCACATGAGTGTGGATATATCACACACGCATATCACACATACACACACACACACACACACATCCAGGAAGGGAAGAAAAAGGAGCAGTTGGCACACTTCCTGGACACCCCACATGTTAGCGTTTTCTCTTGTAGGAGGCAAAGTCATGCATGTCCTCAAGGATACTTTGAAACATGTTTCTGTAAATCCCTGGGGCCTCCACGGGACATTTGTGCTGTGTGCATTTATAGAGATAAATGAACATAAGATCCAAGTGTCTTCCTGATATGTTATGTACAAATTCTTTCTATTCTTCTCAGCTCCAATATATTTGAATAACGAGTTAAGACAAGATTACCTTTTGAGCACCCAGTGGCACAGGCCTGTAATCTCAGCTACTGGGGAAGCTGATGCAGGCAGATTTTAAATTTGAGGCTAACCAGGCCATCTTAATAAGGCCCTGTCTCAAAGTAAAATGTTTTTGTTTGTTTGTTTGGTTGGTTGGTTTTCTTTTATTATTTTTATTATTTATCTTTTAAGAGCTGGAGGTCTAGTCTGGGAGTAGAACAGTTGCCTGAAATCTACTCATGAAGGACTGGAAGTGTGGCTCATGGACAGAGTGCTTGCCTAGCACGCAGAAGACTTTGGGGGTCAATTTCTTGCTTAAGAGGGAAACAAAGAGTGGGGTGGGGGCAGCAAGATGGCTCAGTGGGTAAAGGCACTTGTCACCAAGCCTGAAGACCTGAGTTGGATCCCTGGGACCCACAGGGTGAAAGGTGACCACAGACTCCTGTGAGTTTTCCTCCACAGGCGTGCCACGGCACCGAGCGGGGCACATGCACACCAAGACACAGAGTGCAGCAGGCAGTCTGAGACTTCCAGTCCCTAGGAATGTGAGAACATTTTGTTTTTTAAGCCACCCAGTCTGTGACATTTTGTCATAGCAGCCGGAGGATGCTAACACAAGGACTGTGGAGGTGTGTCTTGGGAGTTGGTATCACCTATCCCCACTATCTGCCCCCCCCTCCAGTCAAAGCCCCTAAAACAATGACATAGCCTCTGGCCAACATGGCAGGACTTCCAACCCAAGTCAGTCTAGCTAGGAAAAAAAAGTCCCACCATTTCCAAAGAAGATACTGAAGCTCCACGAGGGCAGAGGGAATAATCATTTTGGGAAGGCTAAGAACACAGTTTCTAGTCCTCAGCCCAACTCTGCAGCAGCCAGACTGTACCCTTGAGAGTCAATCTTGCGGAGCTTTCCTCCTTACAACCCACGGAAACCTCTTTAAGGATCTTCCAGCAAAGTAGCCCTTCCTGGGGTTCAGTGCGGGTGTGACAAGCATGGTCCGTGACTGAGGATTGCTTTGGCATTTGTCTCTTTGCGGAGCCTCAGATAAGTGGCTTTGGTATTCAGAAACTGACTTGCTAAGGTGTGAATTGTATAACAACAACAACAGCAACAACAACAACAACAACAACAACAACAACAAAACCTCTTGCAAAGCTACAGTCAGTTCGCCGGAGGCTGACTCCCCTGTGGCTGCGAAGGTTAGAATTCATCCTAGAGTGACACTGACTCTTCCACAGATCCGAGTGAACTGAACACCTGACACAACATTTAGCCATGCAGCTCAGCATAGGCCCACACCAAAGTGGACAGAAGGCCATGCTTGGACTCCTGAAGTTCTGCCTACTAGAAGGATGTCCTGCATCTCTTATTCCCGCTTCCTCTGAGTGAGAGCCTAACGCAGCCGCCATCCACGTGTGCCTGGTGTCCGCTCACCATGATGGCCCACTCAGAAACCCAGTTTGCATTTTCTTTCTTCTGGAAGGAGTCACAGGCCGTTCCCATGAGCTGTAGATGGGTGTGGTAGAAGAAGCAGGAGGAGCAGGTGCTGTAGGAGTCTGAGACACGTGCTAAGCATTCACCAGAGTCCTCCACGTCACTAGAATCTGATCTCTTAACATCTTTCCCCTGGGGGGGGGATGGAGTCTGCTGCATGTCCGCAACGTCAGGGCTTTGTGGCACTGACAGGATGTTAAGGTCAAGTCCTGATGCCCTTGGTGTTTTGTGGTCCAGGATATTGATTAACCTGGGCCCAGTCACAGCCAGAAATGATCTTCCAGATAAGAAAATGTTTTTTTTCAGCCGACATAGATTTTTCTCTTAGACCCACAGTTCAGCACTATGACTCTCCTGTTGGAGCTTCTAAGAGGCACTGGAAAAAAACACNCTGCATTTCCCACATACGTGCTCCTCCCCCTCTTGCCTTACGATGTATCCCAGGCTAGCCCCCAACTTGAGGTCCTCCTACCTCAGTCTTCCAAATGCTAGGATTATAGGTGTACACCAGCACACCTGGCTGTCACTCATTGGTTCCTAAACACACTCAGCCAAGGGCCAGTTAGAAGAATAAATTACAGTCCCAGTGGCACTGTGGTTAACTTCGGTGAGAGTCTATTGGATTTGCATGGTCCATCCTCTGTTCAATTTGTTGTTCCTTCCCACAGGGTCCATCTGTCATCTCTGGCCTGATGTTGAATGTGTTCACATCTAGCAACATCTGATTCTATTTCAGTGCCAGCCAAGACTGATTTCCTCTTGCAAGAAGTGTTTGCCCCATTGTACTTGTGTAACTAGGGTTACAGGGTTAGAGAAATCTATTGCAAATGACTAACCCATTGCTGAATAAATTAATAAATTTATTTTTATTAATAAATAAAATTTATTTATTTAATTTTTATAAAATCTGGGCTACTCTCAGAGGAGAAAATATTAGGGTGTAGATTTGATTTATTTATTTATTTGCATAAGCTAGCTTCACACACACACACATACACACACACACACACACACACACACACACACACACACACACCCATCAGGACTGAATACAGGCTTCCACATACTCCACCATACACTTCCAGCCATTCTTTGGTTTCTTGTTTTGTTTTTCCTTTTACCCTGTGGGTCCCAGGGACTGAACTCAAGCTTGCTGGCATTGCCTTTAATCCCTGTGCCATCTTGTCATCCTTCATGTCATTCTGAACTAGATCAGAACACCTTCTCATGATTGGTTCCTGATCCTGTCTTAGCTGAGCTCTGAGCTCAACCTAAAACCCTGATTCTTTTGTTCATTTCGTGCCTGAACATTAAAGACCCTAACGTCATAATTTCCAGAGGCTATTCAATCTGAAAGACTGCTTCCTACCCTAACAACCTGAACCCTATTGGTCTTCAGTGTAACATCCCCAGGAGCTTTCTCCCCTCATAACTCACAGCCTCACACAGGCTAGGCAAGTACCTCACTGCTGAATACACCTGAAGTCCATCATTCTCTACAGAGTCTATGTACTGAAGTCAACATACAAAAGTGATGCCTGAAGTGTTTAATTATTCTTTATCAATAAAAAATCGAAAGTCAGATATCAGGGTAAGAACCTGAATGATCAGAGAAGCTACCAGTGACCTCCTATCTCTTCCATTCCTCCATCCAAAAAGGCTGAGATCCTCTCTCAGGCCCGCCTTACTACTTCCTGTCTCCTATCTTTCCTCAGTCCTCCAAAACCTCTATGGTTAATTTTGGTCAGTTAGTGCCTAGTCTGTCCTCTGACTCAAANCAAACTTTATTGTCAGAATGTGATCAAAATATCATACAACAGATGCCCACATGGCCCCAGCAGCAGGAATCAGCTTAGATGTCTTATACTCCATTGGAATAGTATTCAGCCATGAAGATCATTTTTGCCACCATTTGCTGCAAAAATGGATGGAACTGGAAGGCAATGTGTTAAGCCAACAAACCAGACTCAGAATGACAATATCACATGTCTCTCATANTGGAAAATTAAGTCCTTNTTTTTTTAAAACCCCCTTTTAGACAGGGTCTTGCTATGTAGCCCTGGCTCTCCTGGAACTCACTATTGTAGACCAGCAGGTTGGCCTTAAACTTACAGAGATCCTCTCATCTCTGTAGTCTGGTGCTGGGATTGAAGGCATGCCCCACCATGCCTGGCTCTTTCTGGGCTTTCTTCACTGAGCTCAGGGATGTCAGATTCTTCACTGCTGTGATGAGACTCCTAACAGAACTCATTGTGCTTCTACTTTCACTGGCTTCCTCCCATCATGGGCGGAGAGGGTTAAGATGTCATGATGGACAGGAGGCAGAACACAGGACCGGAAGGGACCAGCACCAGAGCTAGCCCCTGAGGACATGCACCTTCCAGGAACTGGCTTTCTGGCCAATTGTTCCACAGCTCCACTAGGAGCCAGCACTCTGGTCCAGATTTGGAATCCATTGATGGGTGCGTTCACTGGATTACAAAGACCCTCATAGACCCACCCAGAGGTGTGTTTTTTGAATCCAGGTGTTTTTGTAGTCAAATCAAGATTAATAATCAGTCCTTCTCCTCCTCCTCCCTCTTTTCTCTCTCCCCATCCCCTTTGGAGACAGGGTCTCACTCTGGAACACAGGGTAGTTTCGAACTCACGATGTAGCTGAGGATGACTGTAGCAGCTGTCGTCCTGCTTCAGCCTCCCCAGCACTAGGACTACTGAAGTGAGCTCTGATGCTTGGTGGAGGATCCGAATTGTTCTGTAAATTATGTATCTTTATTTTGTGTGTATGGTTGCTTTGTCTGGATGTCTGTGAGTTCCCTGCCTGCATGTCTGGCACTTGTGGAAGCTAGAAGAGGGCATCAGATCTCCTGGAACTGGAGTTAAGGATAGTTATAAGCTACCATGTGGGTGCTGGGAATCTACCCCAGGTCCTCCGGAAGAGCAACAAAGGCTCTAACCACTGAGCAGTCCCTCTTTCCCCAGCAGCATCAATTTTTGGTGCTAAAATTTTCTCAGGTTTGTTTGTTTGTTTGTTTTGTTTTGTGCTGTTTGGTACTATGGTACTATGCCTTTCTCCCCAGGAATAGCCTCTCTGGGGATAAATACAAGACTGTAAAAAGTTTTCCTCATGGTGGAAAAGAAATAAAGAATCCTCCTTTTATTTTGGAGCATTTTCTTTAGAAAAGCTATTCAGCTGCCCTTGATAGGAGACATTGAATCCAGACAGTTCCCCTACTTCCAACCAACCCAAATCCACAGATGCCAGAGTCCTGATTTAAAATGCTGTTGTATACAGGAGGCTGGGGAGATGGCTCACTGGTTAAGAGCACTGGCTGCTCTTGTAGAGGACCTAGATTTGATTTCCAACACCCACATGATTTTTCACAGGCATCTGTAACTCCAGTTCCAGGAGATCTGATACCCTTTTATGACCTCCATGGGCATCAGACAAAATGTCCATACACACAAAATAAAATAATAATAACAAATAAAATGTTCCTCTCATTTCCCCCCAGCAGACCCAGTCCCTCAGGCTCACTACTCCTAGTACTTCAACAGGACACCAGAACACCAGCCACGGTCTCCCTTCCCTCCTGTCCACCAGCATAAGAACACAATCAATAACAATCAATAACAGTCAGGGCAATATGTCTCCAATGGAGCCCAGCAACCCTACCACAGCTGACCCTGAATATTCCAATACAGCCAAAGCACAAGAAAAAGACCTTAAAACCAACTTTATGAAGATTATAGAGGTCCTTAAAAAGGAAATGAATAAGTCCCTTACAGAAATTCAGGAAAACAAACAATTGGAGGAAATGAATAAATCCCCTCAAGAAAGCCAAGAAAAAACAAACAGTGGAAGTAAAACTGTTCAAGACCTGAAAATGCAAAATAGAAGCAATAAAGAAAACATAAACCAAGGCAACTCTGGAAATAAAAAGTTTAGAAATTTGAACAGGAACTACAGAGGCAAGCTTTACCAACAGAATATAAGAAATGGAAGACAGAATCTCAGGCACTGAAGATACAATAGAAGAAACGGATACATCTGTCAAAGACAATGTTAAATCTAAAATATTCCTGAAACAAAACATCCAAGAAATCTGGGACACTATGAAAAGACCAAACCTAAGAATAATAGGAATAGAAGAAGGAGAAGAATCCCAGCTCAAAGCCTCAGAAAATATTTTTAACAAAATCATAGAAGAAAATCTCCTAACCTAAAGAAGGAGGTGCCTATAAAGATACAAGAAGCACCAGGCAGTGGTGGTGCACGCCTTTAGTCCCAGAACTCTGGAGGCAGAGGCAGGAGGATCTCTGCTTTGAGTTTGAGGCCAGCTTGGTCTACAGAGCAAGTACCAGGACAGCCAGAATTGCTACACAGAGAAACCCTGTCTTGAAAAATAAAAACAAAAGAAACAAAAAGTACAAGAAGCATACAGAACATCAAATAGATTAGACTAGAAAAGGAAGTCCTCTCACCATATAATAAAATAAAACACTAAACATACAGGACAAAGAAAGAATATTAAAAGCTGCAAGGGAAAAAAACCAAGTAACATATAAAGGCAGACATAGTAAGGTCTGGGACAGATGTGCTGCAGACTCTAAGAGAACAGAGATGCCAGCCCAGACAACTATACCCGGCAAAACTTTCCATCACCATAGATGGAGAAAATATGGTATTCCATAATAATGTCAAATTTAAACAATATCTAGCTACAAATCCAGCTCTACAGAAGGTGCTAGAGGGAAAACTCAAACTTAAAGATGTTCACTATACCTATTAAAAAACAGGAAATAATTTCACACCAAAAACCAAAAGAAGATACACACATGCATGCACACACACACACACACACACACACACACACACACACACACACATGCACTCACATGACCAAAATAACAGGAATTGACAATCACTGGTCATTGATATCTCTCAATATCAATGGTCTCAATTCCCCAATAAAAAGAAACAGACTAGCAGAATAGATGTAAAAATAGGATCCATCCTTCTGCTACATCCAAGAAACACATCTCACTATCAAGGATAGATATTACTTCAGGGTAAAAGGTTAGAAAAAGATATTCCAAGCAAATGGACCCAAGAAGCAAGCTTCTGTAGCCATTTTAGTATTTAACGAAATAGACTTCAAACCAAAACTACTAAAAAGAGATGGGGAAGAAAAATATATACTCATCAAAGGAAAAATCCACCAAGATGACATTTTACTTCTTAACATCTGTGCCCCAAACACAAGTGTATACAAGTTTTTAAAAGAAACACTGCTATAGCTGAAATCACATATTGATCCTCACACAGTGATAGTGGGAGACTTCAATACTCCACTCTCATCAATAGACAAGTCATCCAGACAAAAACTAAACAGAAAAATGCTGCAGCTAACTAAGGTTATAAAACAAATGGACCTAAAAGATATTTACAGAACATTTCACCCAAACACAAAAGAATATACCTTATTCTCAGCACTTCACGGAACTTTCTCCAAAACCGACCACATACTCAGGCACAAAACAAGTTTCAATAGATACAAGAAAATTGAAATAACCCCTTGTATCTTATCAGACCACCACAGATTAAGCTGAATATCAACAATAATAGAAACAATAGAATGCTTACAAACTCATGGAAACTGAACAACTCTCTACTGAATGAAAAATGGGTCAAAACAGAAATAGGAAATAAATAAGACTTCCTAGAATTCAACAAAAATGAATGCACAACATACCCAAACTTATGGGACACTATGAAAGCAGTGCTAAGAGGAAAGTTCATAGAACTAAGTGCCTACATAAAAGAAATTAGAGAGATCTCATACCAGCAACTTAACAGCACACCTGAAAGCTCTAGAACATAAAGAAGCAAACACATCCAAGAGAAATAGACTGCAGGAAATAATCAAACTCAGGGCCGAAATTAATAAAATAGAAACACAGAGAACAATACAATGAATCAACAAAACAAAGAATTAGCTCTTTGAGAAAATCAACAAGATAAACCTTTATCCAAACTAACTAAAAGAGAGAGATAGAATATCCAAATCAACAACATCAGAAACAAAAAGGGGATAAAATAACAAACACTGAGGAAATCCAAAGAATCAATATTCTATGAAATTGGGAATCTGAAAGAAACAAATCATTTTCTAGATAGATACCACTTACCAAAGTTAAATCAAAATCAGATAAACTATTTAAATAGACCTATAACCCCCAAGGAAATAGAAGCAGTCGTTAAAATTCTCCCTAACAACAACAACAACAAAAAGCCTAGAGCCAGATGGTTTTAATGCAGAATTCTACCAGACTTTCAAAGCAGAGTTAATGCTAACATTCCTCAAATTATTCCACAAAAAAGAAACTGAAGAAACATTGCCAAATTCATTTTATGAGGCCACAGTCACCCTAACACCCAAACCACACAATGATGCAACAAAGAAAGAGAATTACAGACCAATCTCCCTCATGAACATTGATGGAAAAATACTCAGTAAAATACTTGCTAACTGAATACAAGAACACATCAAAAAGATCATCCACAATGATCAAATAGGCTTCATCCCAGAGATGCAGGGATGGTTCAACATATGAAAATCTGTCAATGTAATACACCATATAAACAAACTGAAAGAAAAAAAAAACATGATCATATCATTAGATGCTGAAAAACCTTTGACAAAATCCAACACCCCTTCATGATAAAGGTCTTGGAGAGATCAGGGATACAAGGGATATATATAAACATAATAAAGGCAATTTACAGGAAACCAATAGCCAACACATAAATAGAGAGAAACTCAAAGCAATTTCACTAAAATCAGGGACAAGACAAGGCTGTCCACTCTCTCCATATCTATTCAGTATAGTACTTGAAGTTCTAGCTAGAGCAATAAGACAACTAATGGAGATCAAGCAGACACAAATCAGAAAAGAAGAAGTCAAAGTATCATTATTTGCAGATGATAAGATAGTATATATAAGCAACCCTAAAAATTCTACCAGGGAACTCCTACAGCTGATAAACCATTTCAGAGAAGTGGCAGGATACAAAATTAACTAAAAAAATCAGTAGCTCTCCTATATACAAATGATAAAAGAGCTGAGAAAGAAATTAGGAAAACATCATCCATTACAATAGCCACAAATAATATAAAATGTCTTGTGGTAATGCTAACCAAGCAAGTGAAAGAACTGTATGACAAGAACTTCAAGTCTTTGATGAAAGAAATTGGAGAAGATATCAGAAGATGGAAAGATCTCTCATGCTCATGGATCAGTAGGATTAACGTACTAAAAATGGCCATCCTACTAAAAACAATCTACAAATTCAATGCAATTCTCCTCAAAATTCTAACACAATTCTTTACAGACCTTGAAAGAAAAATACTCAATTTCATATGGAAAAACAAAAATTCAGGGTAGCTAAACAATTCTGTACAATAAAAGAACTTCCAGAGGTATCACCATTCCTAATTTCAAGCTACACTACAGAGCAATAGTAATAAAAACTGCGTGGTATTAGCATGAAAACAGACAGGTAAATCAATGGAATCAAATTGAAGACCCAGACATAAATCCACACAGCTATGAACACCTGATTTTTGACAAAGAAACCAAAATTATATAATGGAAAAAGAAAGCATCTTCAACAAATGGTTCTGGTCAAACTGGGTGTCTGGATGTAGAAGAATGCAAATAGATCCATATCTATCACCCTGCAAAGCACTCAAGTTCAAGTGGATCAAAGACCTCAACATAAAACCAGATACACTGAACCTGATAGAAGAGAAAGTGGGCAATAATCTTGAACTCATTGGCACAGGCAATGACTTCCTGAACAGAACACCAATAGCACAAGCACTAAGATCAACGATAAATAAATGGGACCTTATGAAATCAAAAATTTTATAAGGCAAAGGACTATCAAAAGGACAAAAAGTCAGCCTAAAGAATTGGAAAAGATCTTCACCCACTGTTGTGAAATAGGATATTTGTTTAACTATGTAAAGATGTATTGCTGTTTCACCTTGTCTGCCTAAGGCACCTGATTGGTCTAATAAAAAGCTGGATGGCCAATGGCTAGACAGAGGAGGGATAGGTGGGGCTGGTGTAATGAGGCAATTCCACAGAGTTTATCTGATAATCAAAGGGGTTTATTTTGGGTTAACTCAGAAGCATAAAGGAGTTAATCGCAGGATCCAAAAGGGGTGAGGCGCCGCCCACCGTGGTTCTCTGGAGAACTCTGCCTTGATCAGCAGCACCAGCATCCAGCATCCAGGATCACGAGGTAGCCAAGAGAGCAAGCACCTAGGTCTTAAGGGGTCCTCCCTCGGCCACTTCCTGGTGGGGGCGGGTACCTAGCAGTTACCTGCTGCCTACTGGGGGGGGTGCTTCAGGGGTGAAGCACAGACAACCACCCCTACACTGGTGGGCAGAGAGAAAGGGGGAGTAGGCCAGCCAGCTAGGGGACCAGACAGTGGGGGGCAAGGCAGACAGCCAGGCATGGTAGAAGCAGGACGGACAGTACATAGATGAGATAAATGAGCCTCAGGGCAGCACATAGATTAATAGAAATGGACTAATTTAAGTTAAAAGAGATAGCTAGAAACAAACCTAAGCTAAGGCCAAGTATTCATAATTAATAATATGTCTCTGTGTCATCATTTGGGGGCTGGTGGTCCAAGAAAGCCTGCCCCACATCTGACAGAGAGCTTGTGGTGGTTTGAAAGAAAATTGCTCCTAAAGGGAGTGGCACTATTAGTGGGTGTGGCCTGTTGGAGGAAGTGTGTCACTGTGGGGGAGGGCTTTGAGGTCTCTTTTGCTCAAGCTTCCCTCAGTGTGACAGTCAGTCAACTTCCCATTGCCTGTGAGATGTAGGGTTCTCAGCTATTCCTGTAGCACCATGCTGCCTGCACACTACAATGCTCCACTGCTGGTGGGAGTGCAAACTTGTACAGCCACTATGGAAATCAATATGGAGATTTCTCAGAAAATTGGGAATCAATCTACCTCAAGACCCAGCTATACCACTCTTGGGCATATACCCAAAGGATGCTCAATCATACCACAAGAACACTTGCTCAGCTATGTTCATTGTAGCTTTATTCATAATAGCCAGAGACTGGAAACAACCTAGATGTCCCTCAACTGAAGAATGCATAATGAAAATGTGGTACATATACACAATGGAGTACTACTCAGCTGTGAAAAACCAATGACATCATGAAATTTGCAGGCAAATGGATGGAACTAGAAAATATCATCCTGTGTGAGGTAACTCAGATCCAGAAAGACAAACTTGGTAAGTACTCACTCATAAGTGGATACTAGATGTAAAGTAAAGGATAACCATGCAACAATCCACAGTCCTAGAGAGGCTAGGTGACAAGAAGGGATCAAGGGGGGATAAAGAAATCTCACTGTGAAGGGGAAATAGAATAGACTTCTCTAGTAGACAGCGGGAGGGGTCTGAATGGGTGTGGGGATGGGAATAGGAGGAATGGGGGGAGAGGGTGAAGGGAGTATTGGAAAGACAACTGGAATCAGAGGCATCTCTGGGAAGAGCTAGAAACCTAGTGCAATGGAAACTCCCAGGAATCTATGAGGGTGACCCTAGAAAAGACTCCTAGCAATTGGGGGATACAGAGCCTGAACCAGCCATCTCCTGTAATGAGGCAAGATTTCTAATGGAGGGGTTGGGACATCAACCTAGCTACAAAACCATCACTAGCTACAATTTGTCTTGCCTGCAAGATGTGTTGTGGTAAAGGTGGTACAGGAATTGTGGGTGTGGCTGGTCCAGCTTGAGACCCATACCATGAGAAGGAGCCAACTCCTAACACTGCCTGGACCACCAGGACTCAGAAGTCGGCTAGCCCAGAGACCTAGGATAGAACCAAACACAACTCCCCCCCCAAAAAAGTCAATGAAATGATTCCTAATGATATTCTGCTATACTCACAGATTGGTGCTGAGCCCAATTGTCATCAGAGAGGTGTCCTCCAGCAGCTAATAGAAACAGATGCAGAGATGCACAAACAAACATTAGGTGGAGATTGTGGAATCTTGCAGAAGAGGGGGACAAAGGCTTGAAGGATACAGAGGAGTCAAGGACACCACAAGAAAACCCACAGAATCAACTAACCTGAACTCATAAGGGCTCGCAGAGACTGAACTGACAACCATGGAACTTACCTAGGCCCTCTGCATATATGTTAAAGTTGTGTGGCTTAATCTTGAGGGAGCAGGGGCTGTCTCTGACTCTGTTGCCTGCTTTTGGGACCCTTTCCTCCTATCAGGTTGCCCCGTCCATCCTTAATAAGAGAGGAGGTGCTTAGTCTTACTGCAACTTGATATACCATGGCTGGTTGATATTCATGGGAGGCCTGCACTTTCCTGAAGAGAAACAGGAGAAGATGATGGGGCTGGTGGCTGGGAGGAGAGGAGGGAGGGGAAACTGCGGTTGGTAGGGATATAAGAACAAACAAATAAATAAATGAATAACAATAAAAATAAAAAGCCCTAGAGAGATTAGGGATACAAGGGATTTACCTAAATATAATAAAAGCAATTTACAGCAAGTCTACAGCCAACATCAAATTAAGGGGAGAGAAACTCAAAGCGATTCCACTAAAATCAGGAACAAGACAAGGCTGTCCACTCTTTCCATATCTATTCAATATAGTACTGGAAGTTTTAGGTAGAGCAATAAGACAACTGAAGGAGATCAGGGGATGCAAATTGGAAAGGAAGAAGTCAAAGTATCACTATTTGCAGATGATATGATAGCATATATAAAGGACCCTAAAAACTCACCAGAGAGTTCTTCACAACTGATAAACAGTTTCAGAGAAGTGGCTGGATATAAGATTAACTCTAAAAACCAGTAGCCCTATTATATACAAATGACAAACAGACTGAGAGAGAAATCTGGGAAACAATACCATTTATAATAGCCACAAATAATATAAAATGTCTTGTGGTAACTATAACCAAGCAAGTGAAAGACCTGTATGACAAGAACTTCATGTCGTGTAGATTTGTGGGAGTTTTCCTTGCATCAGGTTTCAACCTGACCCCGAAATGTCCCCCATAAAGTCATCTCTGTCATTACTCTCCCCTCCATCCACTCCTCAACCTGATCCCTCATGTGTAATTGAAGGCTTTTCTCTGTCCAGCCCAGTTCCACAACCATTTTTAAATAATCACCCAGAGACTAAATATGCCATGCTTTGTTGACATCCATGGGAGGCCTGCCCCTTTCTGAACAGAAGTGGAGGAAGGGTGGTTTGGGGAGGGGAAGGCAAAGAGAAAATGGGGGGAGGGGATGGGAGGGGAGAGGGGAAGCTGCAGTCAGGATGTAAAATAAATGAAAACCTTTAATAATTAAAAAGAAAAGAAAAAATAAGAACTTCAAGTCTTTGAAGGAAGAAATTGGAGAAGATAGCAGAAGATGGAAAGATCTCCCATGCTCATGGATTGGTAGGATCAACATAGTAAATATGGTCATCTTACCAAAGTGATCTACAAATTCAAAGCAACTCCCATCAAAATTCCAACACAATTCTTTTACACACCTTGAAAAGACAATTCTCAACTTCAAATGGAAAAACAAAAACAATCCTGAACAATAAAAGAACTGCTGTAAGTATCACCACTCCTGATTTCAAGTTGTCTTACAGAGCTATAGTAATAAAAACCACATGATATTCGCATAAAAACAGACACATTGATCAATGGGATGGAGTTGAAGATCCAGACATAAATCCACACACCTACAGTCACCTGATTTTTGATAAAGAAGCCAGAAATACACACTGGAAAAAAGGAAGCATCTTCAACAAATGGTGCTGGTCAAAATGGATGTTGGTTTATAGAATTCAAATAGATCCATATCTATCACCCTGCACAAAACTCAACTTCAAATGTATCAAGGACTTAGGTCAGAAAGAGAAAGTGGGGAATAGTCTTGAATGCATTGGCACAGGAGACAACTTTTTAACAGAACACCAAGGTCAACACCAAGATCAACAATAAATAAATGGGATCTCGTGAAACTGAAAAGTTTCTGTAAGGCAAAGAACACTGTCAATAGGACAAAGTGGCAGCCTACAGAATGGAAAAAAATTTTCACCAACTCCACCTCTGATAGAGGTCTAATATCCAAAAATATATAAAGAACTCAAGAAACTAGATATTAAAAAGACAATCCAATTAAAAATAGGGCACAGATCTAAATAAAGAATTCTCAACAGAAGAATCTCAAGTGGCCAAGAAGCACTTAAAGAAGTAGTTATCTTCCTTAGACAAAATGATTCAAAATGACTCTGAGATTCCATCTTACATCAGTTAGAATGGCTAAGATCAAAAACACTCATAACGGCCTATGCTGGAGAGGATGTGGAGGAAGGAGAACACTCCTCCATTGCTGGTGGGAGTGCAAACTTGTACAGCCACTATGGAAATCAATATGATGGTCCTTCAGAAAATTGGGTATCAATCTACCTCAAAACCCAGCTATACCATTCTTGGGCATATACCCAATGATCCATCCTACCACAGGGACACTTGCTCAACTATATTCATTGCAACTTTATTCATAATAGCCAGAGACTGGAAACAACCTAGATGTCCCTCAACCAAAGAATTGTTAAAGAAAATGCGGTACATTTACATAATGGAGTATTACTCATCCATTAAAAACAGTAACATCATAAAATTTGCAGGCAAATGCATGGAACTAGAAAAAAAACCATCCTGAGTAAGGTAACCCAGACACAGAAAGACAAACATGGTAAGTATTCACTTATAAGTGCATATTAGCCATTAAGGAAATGAAAATCAAGCTACAATCTGTTGGCCCAGAGAGGTTAGGTAAAGAGGAGGGCTCTAGGAGGGGCACGTGGATCTCCCCAAGAAGGGGAACTAGAATAGATTTCACAGGTGGACTGGGGATGGGTGGGATTAGGTAGGGGAGGAGATGGGATGGAAGGAGACAGTACAGGGACAGACAGCTGGAATTGAGAGGCATTTGGAAACCTAGTGCAGTGGAAATTTCCTGGAATCTCTGAGGGTGATTCCAATGAGGACTCCTAGTAAGGGGAATATGGAGTCTGAACTGGATAACTCTTGTAGCCAGGCAAGTTTTCTAGTAGCAGGACTGGGTTGCATTCAGTTGAGTTGTTGGCTGAAGGGACTCCATGGAGCTCCCCAAACAACTCTGATGTTGTGACAGAGGAATGCTCTTCACAAACTGACAGCAGGGAGGCCACGTTGCCTAGTAGAACATTCATACAGCTCATTGAATGTGGAGAGGTCAAACTGGTGCCTGCAGGGGGCCTTCAGCCCAGCTTCTAGTCTCTTTGGTGCAGGAAGATACTCTGCAGGCTACCTAAAGAGAAATGTGGACACCAACCCAGCCACAAAACCTCTGACCTACAATCTGTCCTGCCTACAAGATGTGCTGGGACAATGGTGGCGCAGAACTTGTGGGAGTGGCCAACCAATGTCTGATTTAACTTGAGGTCCAATCCACTGGAAGTTGCCCATGCCCAACAATTTTTGGATGGCTAGGAACTGAAGACTGCATAGCCCAGAGACCTAGAGTAAAACCAAACATGACTGATTTAAAGGAAAAAAAAATCAATGAAATGATTCCTGATGATATTCTGCTGTACTCACAGATTGGTGCATTATTATCTAGTCATCATCAGAGAGGCTTCCTTCAGCAGCAGATGGAAGTAGGTGCAGGGGCCCACAGTCAGACATTATGAAGAGAGAGCGTCTAAACTGGAGGTGTCCATCGGGTCCCTCCCCTTGGAGCTCAGGAGACTGTGCAGAAGAAGGGGAGGAAAGATTGTAGGAGTCAGAAGGGATGGAGGACACCAGGAGAACATGGCCCACTGAATCAACTAAGCATATGGGCTCACAGACACTGAAGAGGCAAGCACAGGGCCTGTAGGGGTCTGCACCAGGTCCTCTGTATATATATCATGGCTGTTAGCTTGGTGCTTTGGGGGACTCTTAAGTATGGGAGCAGGTGTGTCTCTAACTCTTTTGCCTGCTCTTGAGACTCGTTTCCTCCTATTGGGTTGCCTTGTCTTATTGTATTTTGTTCTGTTGTGTTTGGTTGTTGTCTCTTGGAGGCCTGCTCTTTTCTGATAGGAGGTGGAGGAGGAGTGGATCCAGGGAAGAAGGGAGGTGGGAGGGGGACCTAGGAGGAGTGGAAGGAGGGGAAACTGTGGTTGGGATTTATTGTATGAGAGAAGAATCTGTTTTAAATAAAAATTCGATGGTGTGGCATTTGTATATAACACCCACACATTCTCTCATGCTTTTTAAATTGTTCCCAGATACGTAGACTAAAACTACAATGCATTAGTGACATTGTTGAATGGTTCTCAACCTGTGGGTCGAGAATCCTTGGGGTCAAATGACCCTTTCACAGGGGTCACGTAAGACCATTGAAAAACACACATATTTACATTATTACTCATAGCAGTAGCAAAATTACAGTTATGAAGTAGCAATGAAAATAATTTTATGATTGGGGGGTCACCACCACATGAGGAACTGTAACTAAAGGGTCGAAGCTTTAGGAAAGCTGAGAATAATGACTAACGAGAAGTCAGTATATGTTTAACAAACCCGTAATTTCTTTTTGAGACAGAGTCTCTTGTAGCCCAGGCTGCCTCCAACTCTCTATGTATTGGAGGATGACATTGAACTCTTGATCCTTCCACCCTCATTTCCAGAGTTCTGGGACTGCAGGCACGTGGTTTATGTAGTGCTGAGGATCTAACCCATGGCTTCATGCAGGCCAGGTGACGCTGTATCAGCTGAGCTACAACTCTAGCCAGATGTAATCTTTCTCTCCCCCTCCTTCCTCAACACAGGCATTTTGCCTGCATGTATGTATATGTGTCACATGCATGCAGTGCACGAGGAAGCCAGAAGAGGGTGTTGGATCTTCTGGAACTGGAGTTACAGACAGTTGTGAGCTGCCATGTGGGTGCTGAGAACCAAACCCAGGTCCTCTGCAAGAGCATCAAGTGCTCCTAACTTCTGAGCCACCTCTCCATTGCTCCAGACAGAGATGTAATAGTTTTTTAAACAGTTTGATTCATGGTTGGTTGAATTTGCAAATGTAGACGTGTGTGTGTGTGTGTGTGTGTGTGAGAGAGAGAGAGAGAGAGAGAAAGCGAGCAGAACGGAACATACCACAACCCATGTGTGGAGTTCACAGAACAACTTAGGGTAGTCTCTCTTCTCCCTCTACCACACAGGCTTTGAGGATAGAGCAGGCACCTTTACCCATTGTGCCATCTTGCTGGCCCTGCCATTGTGTTTAATGCATTCTTTCTGTTTCTATAATGTGTACACAAAACTTTAGAGAGCCTAAAGAACCTTCTTGTCAATATCATAGCCCAGAATCTTTCTCAAAGACCTGCAAGCTAAACTGTCTCTTTGAAGCTCATACAAGAAGTGTTCCTACCTGCCAATCTCTTTGAGAAGGTGGGAACCTGACATCTGGGACTATTTGCTGCTAGTTGCAAAAGTCTTTCTTCTCATAGATGTCTTTTACCACCAAGTGAAACCTCTAGTGCTGGCAATGGGCCATATCTAGTTGAGTCATTGGCCAAAAGGGCCCCATGGAAACCACAAACATCCCAGGCTATTGCCAAGGCTGTTGGTTGCTCTCCACAAACTGATGGTAAGGCCCTATTGCTGAAGACACATTTATATATCTCACTGAATAGGAGAAGTTGAGCTGGTGCCTAACTAGAGCCTTCACTCCTACTGACTAGTGTTCATGGTACTGGAAGGTACTCTGCATGCTACCAGAGGAGAAAGGGAACCAGCCACCCAGCTACAAATGCTGGCTCTACAGCAGTAGTCAACCTACACTTTGCTGGTGCAATAGTGGCACAAATTGCTCAGGGCAGGAGTAACCAAACACTCTCTGATTGGATTTAAGGCCCACTCTATCAGATGGAACCCATGCCAGACACTGCTTGGGTGGCCAAGAACCTGAGACTGTATAGGCCATGTACTTAAGGGAAAGCCAAATACTGTTGTTCTGCTAAGGGACCATAGCAATAAAGTGACCCCTAATGACATACTGCTATACTTATAGATCAATTCCTCACCAAGCCGTGATCAGAGACACTTCTTCTTGTAGTAGATTAGAACTAACACAGAGACCCACAACTGGACAATGTGCAGAGAGTGAGAGATTTTGGAGCACTCAGTCCTAAATGGGATGTTTTTATCAAACTCTTCCCCTCAGGGCTCAGGGAGCTCTGCTAAAAAGAAGGCAGAAAGATTGTAAGAGCCATAGAAAACGGATGACTCCAAGGAAATAGTGTTTTCCACAGTAGGACTGATGCACATATGAACTTGCAGAGACTGTAGCAGCATGCACAGAGCCTGTACAGGTTTGAGCCAGACGGGGTCCCAGTGCTGAATGAGGGAAGTGGACTTGGACTTCCACCCACACTTAACCAAGAAGCTAGCTCCTATTGACACCTGCTTGCAAAGGAAAAACTTAGTTTCCTCCAACGGAGGCTAACTGGGTATATTAACCACACTTAAGGGCAGGCCCCACGCCCAGCAGCCAATGGCCAATGCAAAGTGAACTCAATGGTATTTTTGTAGACCTTTTGTCTCATTTTTCTTTGTGTACATTTTTTTTGCCTTACTGGTCTTTGCTTGTATAATAACAATATGCAGGCGTGTGCACGCAAGCACGTGTGCACATACACACGCTACAAAACCATAAGTTTTTGGTTTTGTGTTTTTATCAGTTTTGTTTGTTGCATGTGTTTCTTGGACTTTTTCTTTGAGAGAGAGAGAGAGGAGCGAGAGAGCATGGAGTTGGATGGGTAAGGAGGTAAGAAGGATCTAGGAGGAGTTAGGGGGAGGGAAACCATGATTAGAATATATTGCATGAAACAATTTATTTTCAACTAAATATACATATGAAAAGCTGCAGCTCTGTGCCACCACTCCTGGCTGCTGCAGCAGTTCTCATGGGGTGGGGGTGAAGGATAAGAAGCAAAAGGCACCTGGGACAGAAAGAGAAGCATGGACCTTTCTTCTCAGACAAGGTGATCTACACAGAAATGCCATGAACCCTTTGCAAAAGCTACTAGACTTGATGAGATTCGAGAAGTATCAGATTGGGGCTGGAGAGATGGCTCAGTGGTTAAGGAAGCTTTCTGTCCTCCAATGGACCTGGATTCAACTCCCAGCACCCACATGATGGCTCACAACCACCTGTAACTCCAGTTCCAGTGGAACCCATGCCCTCTTTTGGCCTCCTCTGGCACCAGGCACACAAGTGGTGCACAAATATGTGCACAGGTAAAACACACACATAAAATAAAATAAATCTTAAAAATTCTAAAACAAAAAAGTAAAGAGGTAGCAGAGCAACATATACAAGAATCAACTGTATCCTTACACTAGCAATAGATCATCATTAACAGGTTAAAAGTGATACCACGCCATTACAAGTAAGACCACACCGCAGTCCACCCACCTGATACCACATAGGCTGAATACTATTCAAAATGCCAAGGCCCCGACGTGTTTCAGATTACAGTGTTTTCCAGATTTGCATAGATTTTTACCAAGCTAGCATCGCTGATTAGAAAGCTAAAAACCCAAAAAGTGAACATGGAGAAGTTCCTGGCAAGTCCTGGTGTCTGGTAGCCAAGGCAGAGGTGCAGAAGAACCATGTGGTCCCCTTTCGAGATCCAAGGTCACTTACAGGCTTTGAAGTGTTGATCAGTTTTGTTGACTTAGTGATAAACAAGACTGTGGAGTATATTCATGTGGGCAACAAATGCAGCAACAGTGGCTGGGATAGGCCCCTCTGGTAAATCACTTGGCTGGAGAAGTGTGAAGACTGGAGTGTGGCTTCCAGAATCCATGTAAAAGCTAGCATGTGAGGGTGGTGGTGGCCGCGCACGCCTTTAATTCCAGCACTTGGGAGGCAGAGGCAGGTAGATCTCTGAGTTCGAGGCCAGCCTGGTCTGCAGAGCTAGTTCCAGGACAGCCAGGGCTACACAGAGAAACCCTGTCTGGAAAAAAAAAAAGCCAGTGTGGAGATGGGGGATCCCCAGAGCAAGCTGGCTAAACAAACTAACAGAGACCGTAAGTAAGCTCATGGTTCAGTGACAGACGATGCCTAATATGGGAGATGGCAACACAGACAGAGTCCCATTGTTAACCTTTGGCCTCTACATGCATATACACACAGGTGGACCTGTACACATGCAGATATTCACACAGAGAGAAAGGCAGACAGAGAGATGAAAGAGAGACAGGGAGAGAGAGGAGAGAGAGAGAGAGAGAGAGAGAGAGAGAGAGAGAGAGAGAGAGAACACATACACACACAAATGCAATACATTTAAGAGAAAATCCGTTGGTGATGTTTTCCTCTGAGCTCTCTCTGACTTCAGCTTTTCGTTTCAAGTTTCATCTCCCTTTGGCTTTTTCCCCCCCCAGAGATTCTATCTCTTTATTAAATTCTATTTTCATATCTTGAATAGTTTCCATTATTCCCTTCAACTGGGTTTTTTGCAGTCTCCATCCCAACAAAGA
Organism: Neotoma lepida; assembly: GCA_001675575.1. Taxonomy (NCBI): domain Eukaryota; kingdom Metazoa; phylum Chordata; class Mammalia; order Rodentia; family Cricetidae; genus Neotoma; species Neotoma lepida. The sequence continues at coordinate 18,413 of LZPO01017576.1, read as the reverse complement.
GGACAGTCGTATCCTCTTTGAGATCCTTGAACATATTTGTTATCGCTATTTTGAAGTCATTGCCCTGGGCATCAGCCAAGCTGATTCCCGGAGGAGACACCGTTGTCTTGGTTGTTCATGTTATGCTTCGGTCCGATGTCACTTTCGTTGAGTGGGTGTTTGGATCTTGGTCACTGTGACCCTAACTTGTCAGGTTGGGGAGCAGCTGAATTGTGATCAGGGTTGATGTGCCAATAGAGTATGAGTAGGGGTCCCCATTCATCGAGGGACAGGACAACTTCTGAACAGAGGAGTGAAAGAACCAAGCAGGCACCATAACAGGCTGCTCAGTCTTCTCTCAGAGATCAGGCCTCAATTTCAGTTTCCTGAGACTTGAGCAAGCCGTTCCTGGGAGGGCCATGAACAAAAGACATAGTCCTTGCAGGAGCTCCCTTTCTGCACGTACTCTGACTGCTCAAGGTTCAGTCAGTTGTTTACTGTCTGGGACCCCTCACCAACTTAGAGCTAGGTGCATGAGTCAATGTGAAAGCCTGAGCCACTGTGCCAGCCCCCACAGTCAGTACGTGCTAGGCCAGCCAGTCTCCATGGCAGCTCAAGGACAGAGCCTGGGACTTTGGATAAAAATGAATAACTGTAATCTCCAACCGACCCTAGCCAATTAGAAGTTACTAACATGATTGCCACTTGAATAAACCAATCCCAAGTCTGTTCCTATGTAGTCTGGAGACCCCAAGCCCCCTTTGCTTTAAAAACCTTGCCCCATTGCTACTCAGGGTCTCTCCTTCTCTGCTGCTGCTTCACACAGACAGAGAGTCTTGAGTTAACTCATAACAATACAAAGACTCTTTGCTTTTGCATCGGATTCGGTCTTTGGTGGTTTCTGGGTACAACAGGAGGAAAGGTCCTGTAGAGTTAGGAGACTCTTGCTGTTGGTCTTCAGAAGTCTGTAAAGTCTCCAGATTCCATAGGTGGACTCAGGCTGGCACGGATGGGTCACTGTGGGAGCGGCCAGGCCTCCAGGAGGGCAGGGTTCAAGAAGCCACACAGTCCCCAGGTGAAGGTGACTAGGATGGAAGCCAGGCTTTGGGTACCTACCTGTGGTTAGGGGGACAATGTAGCACATAGTCTTGGGGATCCACCTGATGGGTGGGATGGCAGGCTCGCTCTGGGAATATTTTCATGGGGTCAAGCGTCAGCACCCGCCACACTCTGATAGCTGCAAGTGGTGGCATCAGACAGGCCAGAGCTGAGGTGGGAGGGCCTCCTGCTATGCAGGCCTCTGGGTCTGGAACCCTCAGCCCTGTGGTGACAACTGTTCCAGCTCTTATGTGTGTCTAGGAAGTTGGGATTCCGCAACCCTTGGCTATTGGTACAACTTCTGGGTCTGTGAATTCATGATGCCCCAGCCCTTGATAGCAGCCAGAGTTACAGTTTATATTAAGGCTTCTGTCATCATTTCATTGGCTGCTGTTGGTCCTGCCACTGTCAGCCACTGGTCTTGTGGCTCTTGCCCCTTGTACCGTCGTCAAAGCTGCTGGATACTCCACAATTTTGTCGTTCGGTCTACCGGCCCCTCCCCACAGCTCCACCTTTGCCACATCCACCGGATCCCCGATGACACTAGTTCAGCCTTGGTGGCTTCTCAGTGCAGCTCCACCTCTCAGCCAGACATTCTGCCACATTCTGCTCAGCCTGTGGAATGTTTCTGTTACTTATCACCACGCTACTGCCACTGTTGCCACTGCTTCCTTCTTGGTGTCACCAACTCAGCCCAAGCTACTGAAAGTAGGCAAGAAGAGGATCCTCACAAGAGGCCTCTCCTGGGTGAAGCTGGAAGAACAGGGGAGGCAGAGTAGGGGCCTGTCTTTCAGTGGCTCAAACCCTGAACCCAAGGGCTGGCTTACACAGCCAGAAAGCGATGTGTGTAGCAGCCACGGTAGACCTTCATGGAAGGGGGGTCGTGCTGACAGTCATGACACTGTTCCTGTTACATCAGTCACAATAGCCCTCTGCTGGGCCTCCCTGGAACACAAACCCCAGCTGTGTGGAAATGTTACCGGAAAAGTGTGAGGGAGAGCTGTTTGAAACAGCTGTGCCAGGGCCACACCTGATTGTCATTGGAACTTCCTCAAAGCATCTGTGAGTGTCCAAGGGGCTGGTGCTCCCACAAGGTTCATTCAGGTGGTGATTTGACTGACATCTCATACTCAGCCAAGCAGGACACCTGGAAGGGCCTAAAGCTGACAACTGGTGAGTCAAAGAGACCATTGTCCCCCACCAATATTCTTGCTCATATACAGGAAAACAAACATAAGGAGTGCTAAAGATAAAATCTTTTTATTAATATTAGTATTGATTCAAGTGCTTAACAGGACTTCAACAGACATCAGGCCCAGTGCTCCAAGCAGAGGTGAGTCCACCATGTCTGTCTTCCAGAGGCCACATCAGGACATGGCACCGACACTCATCCAATTAAATCTTGGAGACATGAAAATGGTGCTGGCTAAGGAGGTGGAGACACAACCTATTTACCAGCCTTTGTTTCCACAGATCCTAGCAGTTCCCCCAGATGCCTGCTGTACCCCGACTACCCATTCCCAGGCCTGCTCTGTCAGGGGTCCCTGTGCACTCCCCTCCCTTCAGGCATCTCCCACAGACAAATGTCATAGACCACAAGAGAGTTACCTGGGGAGAGGAAAGAAGCTTCCTATAAGGGTTAGCTGGGACAGGAGCAGATCCAGGCCACAGATGTGCCCCTACACAGAGTGTCTTCCTAAACCTTCTCCTGAAGACAGTGAAGCTCACGGCCACCCGACCTCTCACCTGACCAGACCCCATCCTTCCCAGGACACACATGNCACCTCCTTTTCCACACTCAGGACATGAAGCTCCTTCTGAGACGAGCCATCCTACATGTCTGTCCATGGGACAGAGGCCATGATGGTGACAGGCATATAGGACAGTCCTCAATCAGGTGGGACTCAAATGGTCCCTTAGCATCCTGCAGAGCCACCTCTGTCTCTTCCTATTGGAGTAAATTCTACTTGAGAGAGCCTCAGACCCTGGGAAAACCAGGCAATTAGCTATGTTACGAAAGGAAGCAAGGCCTTGTTGGAGACTCCAGGGTCCCTCTCTGTGATGACAGTTCTGCTGCAGGACACAAAAATATGAAGTAGGAATTCAGCTGATTATGACAAAGCTAGACCTGGAAGAAGCCAAGGGCCTTCCAGAGGTCAAGCTGAGGCTCAAGGAGTCTTGGTGATATTGGCTTTTGGTTATTAGCCGTTTCCTGCTATGAGTTTCTAGTCTGCCCTTGTAGCTTTTCCATCATTTATTGGGCACAATTTCCCCTCTACTAATGGAATATTTAGATAATCTTCTGTGATGACAGTTATACACAGACAGAACCCCAGTTCAAGCCTCCCTGTAATTATCATCATTAGCAACATCTGGCCAGGACCATCCCCAGCCAGGACCATTCCCAGCCAGGACCATCTCAGGACAGAGGAAAGTATCTTATCTGAGATAGCTCTGTACTCTCTAAGAACAGACTTAAACATCCAGACTATCTGTTTGAGTAGGTCCGGCGGATGTGCTAATTAAGCTTAACTTTCTCCTTCCAAAGTCTTATCTCTAGTTTTAGATCCACCTTTAACTATTAACTCAGAACTAAAGGGTTTCTACTTTACAGGTACATCAAGCTGACTCAGGCTGCCCAGTCACCGAGTACACTCCCCTGACCTGCCAGAAAATGGCAGTAGCCAAGATAGCTTGGACAGATAAGGAGCCAAAGGAAAACAAGGCAGTTTTATTTTTCACTCGTCACTGATAGACTCCTAACACTTTGCCTAAACACTTCTAAGAATATAGTTGAGCATATAAAATCCCCTTTGCTTAGGTATTAACCGAATCTAGCCCTCAGTTGATTCATTTCCCTATTAGTCACTTCCTTTTTGGGTTGCAGATGATGGCTGACAATTACTGCTCTTCTGTGTGGACCTTATTGCCCCTCCTTCTGACCCTGAGGGAATTCAAGCCTGGTGACCTTGCCTTAGCCAGAGCATTGCTATTGCATGGGTATATAACTGTAAACCTCAGAGTCTGGGGAGGACCAGACAGAGAAGAGAAAAGAGAATGGAAGAACTAGATAGGTAAGAACTGGAGAGGAATGAACTGAGATGGGGAAGAACTAGATGGATGAGAACCTAAATGGGGCAGAACTAAGAAGAAGGAATTAAGAGAGTACATAGAGGGGTCAGCAGATAAATGTAGAGAGAAATCAGGCAAGAAAGGAGCTAGGCATGAGAGCAGAATAGAAGCTGTGTAGAGAGAGAGAGCTGACTCAGAAGAATAAAATTAATGGACTAAAGAATTTCATGTACATAGATTCATTTCATATCATCTAAGATTAGATTATCATCTGGTTGTAGATTTTTTCCAGNCTCTGGGAGAGGACTATTGAGGGGTTGGACCCCAATAGTCCCTGCAGAGGTCATTGCTAGGGTGGGCGGTTGTCCTCCCAGGAGACAAGGGTTCCCATCANTCTTGTTCAAAGTGGGACATGGGGGGCTGAAAGGTAACATTAGGAAATTAGAGGACAAGGAGGAGTCCTGGCCACACGCCTTGTCCCCAGCTCATGTGACCTGGGGAGGACCTCTTGCCTGGAAGGAAACTGAGCTCAGAAGAGCAGAGCTGACACCAGAGTAATGCTGGGGCTGAAGCTCATCTCCACAAAGGGGAACAGAGTCAGCAGCAGAGACCATGCAGCTCCTCTCAGCTCCTCCCTGTAGTGCAAATCCTAATTGGTCTTAATAATAAAAAACCTAGAGTCACATATCAGGGTGAAAGCTGAAAGATCAGAGAAGCAGAACAGCACGTCACTAGAAAGACTTCTTACTCCTAGGAATCCTCAGACTGAAAAGAGCCCGAGCTCCTGTCTCCACCCCATAGTATCATTTCCTCTCTCTGCCCAGCCATATCACTTCCTGTTTCCTCCTCCCAAGTGCTGGGATTAAAGGTGTGTGCCACCACTGCCTGGCCTGGCCTCTAGAGGTTAGCTCCACACTCTGATCTCCAGGCAAGCTTTATTTGTTAGAGCACAAACAAAATATCACCACATTTCCCCTTTTTTGTCTAAAATAAAAAAGAATGTTACAACTAATATAAGAAAAGCCATATACAATAAGTACATGACTAAATATAATATATACAGGCAATAATTACATCAAAGATGTCTAGTCCATTAACAATTGACAAAATCAGAGAAAATATTCTATATCTATCCTATCTTGGTGATTACAAAGTGTTGTACCTAATTCACTTTCTATTCTAACTTGCATTACCAAAACTATCTTTTAATGTCTCTCAACCTTATACACTTTACACCTCTTTTGTGAATTTCTTTTCTGAATTTGTTAACAAGGAAAACTATAACTATAACTATAAAGTCTTCAACTCCATCAGAGACCCAAGAAGGAAATAATATTAACAGAGCAAGCGGGAAATGCAAGCAAATGACTTCCAAAACGTGAGAAATGACAGAAACAGCTGGCTGCCTGGACAGTCACCCAAGGTTCCTCTGCAACGTTGGGGCACCCATCTTTGGCCTACAGGCCTAGCATATCTGACAGGCTTTTCTGTGAAGCAGGATTTTCTGAAGGGCCTTCCTACCTTGTCTTGGCAAAGTCTGGCAATTCTTTCTTTTGTGTTTTGCTTGTCCAACTTTTTTAATAACGACTTTTTATTCATTTTAGATACCAACCACAGATCCCCCTCTCTTCCCTCCTCCCATCCCTCCAGCCTCCCCCTCAACCCACCCCCATTTCTTTCTCCAACAAGGTAAGGCCTACCATGGGGAGTCAGCAGAGCCTGGTCTATTCAGTAGAGGCAGGTCCAAGCCCCTCCCCCTGCATCAAGGCTGTGCAAGGTGTCCCACCATAATTAGTGGGCTCCAAAAAGCCAGCTCATACATCAGGGATGGATTCTGATCTCACTGCCAGGGGGCCCCTCCCCGCTCATCCGATTTGGACAGCATACTGTTAGCATTTGAGACAAGGGTAGTTTCTTGTCCAGTGGCTAACTTTTGCCACAAAGAAAGCAAACTCCATATGGAGTTTCTTCTGTGCCCATCATCTTCTCTGAAGTAGATTGGTGCTGCCAGGGGCAGACATGTCTCATTGTCATAAAGAGGAACCTATGTTATTAAATCAGCTTCAATGCCACATTCTGTAGATCTCTGAAGTGTTTGAAGACAACCTGTCTATCTAAAATATATCTCTGTTTGACCTTGAAAACATACCTACTATGACTGTAAGTTTAATTCTAATAGGTGCCTAACTACTAACCTGCATTTCTTTATATCCTAATTAGTTGGTAATAATAACTTTCAAGGACTAGCAATTTGCATTACATTGTTAAATGAGATGTATAAGTACAATACCTTGAATAAGATTAGGAATGTATGTACAGTATGTTCTAACAAAAATAATCTCAAATTTGTATCAATATACAAAGATCCATATCAATGTAAAATATTTAAAACAAGTAGTTGTTTTTTTAAAAGTAGATTAAATAATCTACCCTTTTATCCTATTGTATCTATATTCCCCCCTTTTTCTTTTCAGAGTAGATTCAATAATTTACCCTTTTATCCTATCATTTCTATATCCCCTTTTTTCTTTCTTTTTTTCTTCAAAACAAGAACCCTGAATCTAATCTCCTTTGTTCAGCTTTTTTTAAACCATTACCAATAACAACTTGTTACCAACTGCCCTAAACAATGACAAATATTCATAACCCATTGAAAGACCAAAAACCATCTACCTCACCTCTTGGGCATTGTGTTCTTAAAATTACTTCCTGCTGTCTGGGGGTGACGGCAACTTTCAGGGATCTTGAAAAGAAAAATTTGGGTTAATTGTCAAGTCCTGGAAGAAGTAGCTGTATCATTTGTTGTCCAGTCTCTGCTTAATGGGAAAGTGCAGGGCTTCTCTCAGATCCTGGCTAGAGTAGTCTGTGAGGCTGGATCATCTCAGCTAGCCACCTTGAAATTATCCTGAGCAGTTTGTAGCCCACAACTGATCTTTGTTGGTGTTTGTCAGCTTAGTGGCGTTATCATAGTCCGGGTGGAATCATCATTGTGGGGCCCCATCATTCTTTTGGAGACTTCAAAGGTCATTGTTAGGCATGGTCATGGTTCACTGCTGAAAACTTAAACATTTTAAATGTCACATGCAGCAGATCTCAAAAGGTTAAAGGATCAATATTTGTTATGTACATCCAGAGTATAAAAACGTAATTCCTAGTTACCTGATAGAGACTCAAACCTGAAATCATGTACAGGAAGCTAGATGAAGCCTTTTTCCAGAAGCAGTTAGTACTCTATAGGACTATTAGTATCATGACAAAAAGTTTAAATATATATATCCACACACACACATATATATATATATATATTAATCTTACACATTTTGAGATAGTATTCATATCTTATGAAAAAGTTTTAAAGAGTCAAAATAAAACCAAAGGATTATGAAAATAGTGGCAATAAAATAGTTCCTAAATTTTGTTTTTTCTTCTGTCCCATATCAGGTGGCTCTTCTGACTTGAGACAGAGATTTTGGATTTTACTTTAACCAGCATGCTTGGGTTTAGAGGAGAGAGCCACACTCCAACTCCAAAGCCAGCCTTAATTTTTAACTGGACCGGGACTACAAAAAGACCATTTGCATTGTATATCTGTAGAGAACAGCAGAAACAAACATTTGGGAAGATTTATGAAATTTTATCCTGTTGGAGATGTGATGTACCATTAGGCCAATTTACTCTTTTTCTTGGGACAATTTTCTCTGATGATTCATCCTTTTCTTCATGTCTCATTTGTCCAGTGGTCTTCAGATTCCTTAGCTGGATGCCTTCATTCTCCTGAAAAGACAAAAACAAAAACTCTTCCCCAACCTTAATTTTGTGGAGATTCCCTTTTGGCAAGTTATATCTGACCAAACGAAAAGCATTTGTTAGTCTTGAAGTTAGTTTAGATCGAACGGCCATGTTGTTTGATGAACTATCACCACTTCTAATTAAGAAGTATCTCTTGTTCAAATCGAATCTTTATCAATTTTGATGGTATCCGTACCTTTTCTTCTCCTGAGGAAACAAAAAACCTCTTCCCCAAGGTAACACATATCCTGGTTTCCATTCTGAGGTCAGCACATCTTTAAAGTATACAAGCTGATTTAATTCTGTAGTTTTTTTCTATCATCCAGTGTCTCTTTGCAGCTGTTGTTCTTTCCTCATTAGCATTTAGAAAATTCAAAGTTAATAAAACATTATGCAATCTATTTCTGGAGGTCTTTTTGCCCCTTTTTGCCCCGTTTATTTACCATATCCTTTAGAATTTGATTTGATCTTTCTATAACTGCTTGCCCTGTAGGATTGTGTAGTATACCTGTAATATATTTTATATTGTAATATGCAAAAAAACGGTTTAATTTTACTAGAGACATATGCTGCAGCATTGTCAATCTGAATTTGTACAGGTATACCCATGATGGCCATAACTTTTAGCAAATGTGTGATTACAGAATCAGCCTTTTCAGAACTCAAAGCAGGTGCCCATTGAAATCCTGAATAGGTATCAATGGTGTGATGTACGTATTTCAGTTTTCCAAATTCTACAAAATGAAACACATCCATCTGCCAGATTTCATTCCTTTGAGTACCCTTTGGGTCACATGCTGCTGGTAATGGAGTTTGGGTATATAAAAAACAACTAGGACTTTTTTTTTTTTATAATTTCCTTGGCTTGTTGCCATGTGATGGAGAAATCCTTTTTCAAACCCTTGTTATTGACATGATTTTTTTTAAATGAACTTCTGAGGCCTCCATCACATTTCCTATCAATTTCTTTATTACCTTGTGCTAGAGGGCCTGGCAGACCCATGTGGGTTCAGATGTGTGTTATATACAAGGGATGATTCCTACTCCCAGTTATTTCTTGTGAGTGAATAAATAATGAAGTTAATTCTGACTCACTAGGGATAAATTCAACAGTTTTGATGTGCAAAACAACTCTTTCTGCATACTAAGAGTCCGTAACTATGTTAAGAGGCTCTGTAAAGTCCATTAATGACATCAGAATAGCATATAATTCTGACTTTTAGATAGAATCATAAGGGCTTTGAGCCACTTTACTTAAATATCTTGATTTATAACTTGCCTTTCCTTGTTTGTTTGCATCTGTATAAAATGTAGGGGCTCCAGATAGTGGTGTTCCCAGTACAATTGGAGGAAGGATCCAGTTAGTTCTTTTTATAAATAGAATTCTCCTGCTTTGGGGGTATTTGTCAACCTCTCTCAAAAATTTACTGCAGGCTCCTTGCCAAGGTTCACTTTCTGCTTATAATTTGTCAATTTTATCGTTAGTAAAAGATACTACAATTTCTGCTGGGTCTATTCCTGCTAATTGATAAGTCTCAATTTTCCTTTTAGAAACAACTCAGTCACATTTTCCACATAATTTTTCACTCTGTTTATGTAGTAAAAAGTTCCATCCTAAGATAATATCTTCCCTCTGTGTTCATATTCCTGTAGGAGAATGCATAGAGGGTAAAATAACCAGCATGCAATCAAGTTCTACATCCCAACAATCCATGTGTGCATCCTGTAATACTTTTCCACCAAAGCCAATTTTCTCTCATCTTTACCTGACAATTCTCTTGGACCATTTAAGTCCTTGCCACCATTTAATGTTTTGAAAAAATTACTCAGTTCATGATTTTTTACCCCAATAGTGGGTCATAGATTGGAAATGTCTCCTAGCAAACTTTGAAAGTCATTAAGAGTCGGCAATCAATCTCTCCTGATTTGCACCTTCTGGTGTCTAATTTTTTTGTGGACCTACTTTATATCCTAAATAATTAATAGAATCTCCTCTTTGTATTTTATCAGGAGCAATTTGTAATCCCCAACAAGGTGAAATTATCTTTATTTCTTCAAACATTCTTTCTAAAGTATCTACATTTGAATCAGCTAGTAAAATGTCATCCATGTAATGGTAAACTATAGATTGAGAAAATTGCTTACGTATCATTTACAACAGCTATCATACAAAATATTGGTACAGGGTTGGACTATTCAACATTCCCCATGGGAGAACCTTCTACTGATATCTCTTACAGGCTGAGAATTATTATAAGTAGACACTGTAAAAGCAATTTTTTCTGTCTTTTTCTTGTAAAGGTATAGACTGAAGAAACAATCTTTTAAATCAATAACTATAAGAGACCATTCTTAGGTAACAGAGAAGACAAAGGAATTCCAGACTGTATAGGACCCATTGGCTGAATAACCTTATTAACAGCTTTTAGATCTGTTACCATTCTCCATTGTCCAGATTTTTTTAAATAACAAATACAGGAGAATTCCAAGGGCTGGTTGATTCTTCAATATGCTGAGCATTTAGCTGCTCTTGTACCAGCTCTTCTAAAGCCTGCAATTTCTCTGTTGTTAAAGGCCATTGCTGAACCCATACAGGTTTGTCTGTTAACCGTCTTAAAGAGAGGGATGTTGGTGCCTTTGAAAGATCAGCGGCTGTTGTGCCCTGTTCTTGTGCAATCTGGATGGTCAGTGACTGTTCTTTATTAATATCTTCTTCTAATATTTTTCTTAGAAACATATATTAATTTATGGTTCATTTCTGAGATTGGAGGAATGTTAATCTGAGTTTTCCATTGCTGTAACAAATCACATTCCCATAAATTCATTACTATATTAGCCACATATGGCTTTAATTTTCCTCTCTGTCCTTCTAGCCCTATTCATTTGACCCGTATCATGCTCTTTTTTTTTTACCTGAGATAAAGTTTCAATCCTTAAAAGCGGAACATTTACCTCCTGAAGAGGCCAATTTGGATGCCAAGATTCTGGTTACATCTGCATCTGTGTTTACAAGACCTTCAATGACGATGTCATTTATTTGTATTTTTAACTTTGGTCATTGTTCGTTTATAGAAGTTTGCCAAAATATTCACTTTATGGTTTCTCCTGAATTTTTTATTCTCTCTTCTATACCTGTTCTATCATCCAGAACAGTATGGTTTCTTACAATAGGGATTAGGTTCTTTAATTGCTCTGGAAAGGAGTTTCCTCCATGATGACAGGAAATGACTGAACCAAATTTGACATGGGTGCCTGCAAGAGGCCAAGGCATTTCCTGATGGCAAAAGTTTACCTTGACTGTCCCTTGTTGATCTACATTCATTAGTCCAATGTCTGCTTTTGCCACACCTTCTGCATACTCCAGAAGGGAAAGGCATTCTGTTTGGATATTCTTAGAAAAAAGCATTGTTTCTAGGAATGCCCTGTTTACAGCCCCTTTTTAGGTGACTTTAAAAAAAAAACACAATTGAAACACCTGACATTTCAATTTTTCTTCAAATCTCTGGAAATCACCTCTCCTATCCAAGCATGATCATGGTTATGAGATTCAGTATTGACTGTATCTCAGATCCATTCTTCCAAGGGTGCTGATCTTGCCTTTAATGGCCTAATTATCCTTTTGCATTGTGCATTAGCATTTTCAAAAGCCAGAGATTCAATTATTATTTGTCTAGCTTTTGAATTTTGTATCATTCTATTTACTGCTGATTCAATCTTTGTAAGAAATCAGTGAAGGTTTCTTTTGGGCCTTTCATAACTTTAGTAAATGACTCAACTTTCTTTCCTACTTCTTCAATTCTGTCCCAAGCATTCAAGGCTGCTGCACAGTATAAAGCCAGGGTGTGGTCATCATATAGCGATTGCCTTTCTACATTAGCATAATCTCCCTCTCCAAGAAGTTTGTCTTTGGATATTTCCATACCTCTAGCCCTACTTCATTGTTCAATGGTCTTTGCCTCATCTTTCCACCAGGTCCTCCATTGTAAATGAGGACCAGCCCCCAAGACTGCTGTAACCAAATTTCTCCAGTCTTGAGAGAGAATTCTATTACAAGTTTACCATGAGTTTAACATCTGCTTCACAAAGGTAAATGCATGCCATATAAGACTATTAGTTCCTTGAATGTCCTTAAATCTAACATTTGCACAGGAGTTCATTCAGCTCTTACACAGACTTGAGGAAATATATCATTTGGCAGTTCCTGTAAAGTTACTGGATAAATTAAGGTTGGCTGTTTGAAAACCTTAGGCTATTACTCTGTAACTTTATAGTACAATGTTGATATTGGTTCTCCTTTAAATTCCTCTGTCTAGGTCTGAACATCTCTATGTTCTGTTTTAATAAATTTTTCTAAAACTTTTATCTTGGCACTCATATTAACCAATTTTTTAAAGAATAAAACTAAAATGATCAAACATAATATTTATAATTGACATTACATAAATCCCATCTGAATTATCATCTCATTTCATTGCTCCATTTTCAAAGCATCCAACATATCATACAGAGACCTAACTCCCTCCATTGTAATAGTGTTTCCCATTTTTTAATGTGGGGGGGGGAAACTCTCTCTTTTAACTAATTCCCCCTTTTAAGAATTCTCACTTTTCTCACCAAATCTGCTGCTGCTGCTGATTCAGATGATGGTGAAGATGTGAGGCTAACTGCTCTATGTAGAACATTAGAAGCCTGAGTGGGTTTTCAAGGCAGCTACCTAGTTTGGCAGCAGCTCAAGGAAGGGGTACAGGGAAAACCCACAACCCACTGGGAGAGGGAACCCAGTGTCTAGAAAATATCAGCAGGGCAGTGACTCCAGCCANGTGTAGCTCTGGCCTGTGCCAGTGGTTGCAATGCCACAGGCAAATAGCTCTTTTGTAGTGGATATCTGTATCGGCTTTGACCTTGAAACTCTGCCCCTACAGTGGCAATAGGTAACTGCCTATTGGCACAGGGGGAGCCCCTTAAGACTTGAGGTGCCTACGTGCTTGGTCCCTTCTGCTTCTGGATTGCTTGCGGTCTTGGATGTTGGACTGGATGCCAAGCCAGGGTTCTCCGCTGGATTGCGTCTCCTCTCTCCTGGTTCCTGTATCTGACCCCTCACTCGTTCTGTAAGTTACCCCAAAAATAAACCCCTCTTGATTGTTAGCTACTCTACGTGGAATTGTCTCATTAATTACGGTTCTACTTTTTGTGAATTCATGCTCCAAAAGTTGGATGCCAGATGTAGCTTGAATCTAATTGATCTTAATAATAAAAATCCAGAGCCAGATATTGGGGTAAATGCTGAAAGATCAGTAAGACAAAGGAGCCAGTCACTAGTGACTTCTTACCTCACGTGGAAGTGAGGGAGATCGTGTCTCTATGAATGTTCAAACTGAATGGAAGCTAAGCTCCTGTCTCCTCCCTCCTTATATTCCTCTCTCTGCCCAGCCATATCACTTCCTGTCTCCACCTCCCTAGTGCTGGGATTAAAGGCATGAGATCCCAAGGGCTGGGATCAAAGGTATGTGCCACAACTGCCTGGCTCTGTTTCTCTTTTAGACTGGATCAATCTTGTGTAGCCCAGGATGGCTTGAACTCACAGAAATCTGTCTGCCTCTGCTACCTGAGTGCTGGGATTAAAAGTGTGTGCCACCACTGCCTGGCCTCTATGGCTAACTAGTGGCTTAGCTCTGCACTCTGATCTTCAGGCAAGCTTTATTTGTTAGGTCACAAACAAAATATCACCACAGCTCAGGGACTGTTGTCCTTCTAGCAGCTAATGAATAAATATTTTAATTATAATTAGGCTGAGTCTATGGTCTTTTCCCAGGTGCCACATACTCCAGAACAATGTAGGACACTTAGGAGACAAACTGCAAAGGCCATAACCCCCACCTGTGGTGATATTGTATATCCCAATAAACTTACCTAAGGATCAGAGGACAAAGCCAGCCACTGTATTAAACATAGAGGTCAGGCAGTGGTAGCACAAACCTTTAATCCTATCACGAGGGAGGCAGAGATCCATATGGATCTCTGTGAGTGCAAGGCCACACTGGGCTACATGAGAGAAACAAAGCCAGGCAGTGGAGACACATGCCTTTAATCCCAGGAAGTAATGTGGCAGAACACAGAAAGGAAATAAGGAATGAGGAAACAGGACCTCTNGCTCTTTAGACTGAAGATTTCATAGAGGTAAGAATGTGGCTGGCTTGCTCTGCTTCTCTGATCCTTCAGCTTTCACCCCAATACCTGGGTTTTCTATCAATAAGACGGTTGAGCAATTTGTGTTGCACCCACGAGAATCTATGCTACTGAGAGGAGGACCTGTGGATGGGTGAACTCAAAAGGGAGACTCTCTTCAGCCCAGACCCTTGGGGATCTCCCCACAATCAGGGACCTCAGAGAGATTCTGTGGGACTCAGGAAGGGTCTGGCTGAGGAGACCAGGTATTTCATGAGAGAGATAGGTGCTTGGAAGGAAAGCCTTGCTCCGGATCTCTGTCTCAGACTCAATTCCCAGTGACAGTAGAGAGTTTGTCTCCAGGGCTAGAATTTTTGAGAATTCAAAAGACTAACACACCTAGAATTACCAACAGTGAGAAGCTTGCAGAATTTTGTTTTGCTTTGTTTTCATTTTATGTTATAATTCTAAAATGTGTTACTGTTGGTGGATGAATGTACTTTGCTTTAAAATCTAAAAGCTGGAATAAAACTCTTTTAGAGTGATCAAATGAGTTGGGTATTCCTGCCCTGAACAAGATACACAGAAAATCTAATGAACACATGGAAAGGGGCCTCAACATCATCAGTCTTCATGGAAATTCAGATCAAAATGGCAGTGAGTGTCACCTCAGCTGTTCTAGTCTCCAGCAAAAATCTAGATCCTCAAAGGCAGCTGCACACTGGGACCTTCCTGGGAAACCTGGTGCTCAGCTCCATCACAGCATTTGGAGCTTGGCTACCATCCTTGTGGCAGCCCAGACATGAGCTGCAGGTCTCCTTGTGAACACCAGGGGGCGACAATAAACCACATAATCCACAGGGAAACTCTCCATGAGGTGTGAACCTTTATTGCAGCCTTGTTTCCATCCCAGTTCCAACAGACCTGGAGCTCCCTCACATAATCATTTCCTGTGTCTCTGAGACCCCACTCTGCAAGGAGACCCTATGTAGTCCCCTCCCTTCTCTCATCATCCATGAGGAAAGACGGGGAGATCACAGGGGAATCACCAAGGAGAACAAAGGCATCTCAGAAAGGTCAGGGAGGGCATGGGCAGACCTGAATCACATTCAGCCAGCACAGGAAGCTGGGGTGGGGGCAGGTGTCTCCCTGGTGCCCTCCATAGGAAGCTGGAACACAGGGTCCTCTTTCTAGGACACATAGGTCACCTCCTCCTGCACACCAAGATATGAACCCCTGAGATAACTTGTATCCCTGGATCAGACCACTGACACCAGTGATGAAGGATCTAGCCCCTCCCCAGTCATATCTCAGCTTGACCTTTTCCAGCCCCTAGAGAAGACTGCCACTCCCTGCCTGTGGTAAACCCACCTTCCCTGAGCATTGAGATCACAGGGCTGACTGGGCTCTGCTGGGTTTTTGTGTCACAGGGAAATACANTCTTGTCTGTAGGAAGTTCAGGGACAAGGCCCTGAGGTGAGCTGCTGTTCTCTTGGGACACAGGACACTTTTCAGCCTTTCGGCTCAATGTATGTTCTAGAACAGTGAACCGAAAAGGAATAGAAGGATGGGAGGCAGCACTGACAGAATAACAGAGCAATGTAGACACCCAGACTCCACCCTCAGCCCATGTGACTCCAGGAGGTACCCTCCTCTGGGAGGAGGCTCAGTTCTGGGAAGAAAAGCAGAGCAGACACCAGAGCAGCCCAGCTTGGCAGCAGCCTGAGAGGCAAACCTCCTCTCCAGAGGAAGAGCCTAGCCCACAGCAGAGACTATGGAGCTCACCTCAGCCCCTCTCCACAAAGGACAAGTCCCCTGGAGAGGACTCCTGCTCACAGATAAGGAGACATTCCTCAGGAGTAGAGAGTAGGGGAGCTCAGAGACTGGATGGGGTCTTCTGGGAGAGGGAAAGAGCCTGAGAAGGGANATCNGNNTTCTGCTTGAAGCCTGAGAGCAACAGGAAGCTCACAGTGGATGGGAATAGGTAAGTGGGGAGGAAAAACTCAGTTGTTCCCCACTGTAAGTTTATCAGCACTGGCCACTGTATCCTGAAGACTGACGTTCACAACTCCGTCAGGGTGACTCTCCAAGTAAAACTGAAACTGGGGAGAGTAAACAGCAGGGTCATTACATAGGACCCTGAGAAACCTGCAAATAATCCTCAGGCTCTGGACACTGATTTGTTCACAGGTGTCTGAGCCTGTTCCAGGCAGTGGGGTTTAAACCCAAATCAAACTANTCCTCCTCACAAACCCTACTACTACTGGGCAGGAAGACAGAGCAGCAAGGACATCTAGAAGGTGGGCTCAGGGGATGACAAGCACTTGAGAAGAAACAGAGCAGGGAAAGGTCAGAAAATGAAGNCACAGAGTCTTTAGAGGAGGAGGTCAGACAAGACATGCCTACACTCACCAGATTCTGCTTGTGAGCAGGGATCTGAGGGCAGTGAGGGATGAGCTGTGTAGACGCCTGAGAAGACAGTTTCAT